>CATIWK010201672.1:0-18466 GCA_949634005.1 Mallotus japonicus
TGTGGCGCTTAGGAGCTAAACCATCAAAGTGATCTCTAGTCTCCTCTTCTATTTTAGCTTCTTCTTCTCTTGTTAAATGAACATCACTTCTATTTGGCCTCCCATAACTCTCCATTTCTTTCTTTCTTTCTTTCTTTCTTTAATTCTCTCTTTCAGAATCAGTCAATATTGGAAGATTGATGGTTTCTTGGTTCCTTTTCTTCTCTTTTTATTGGTTATCTTTGGGACCCAAAAATAAAAATATCTCTAACTTTATGGAAAAAATATCTAACGATACCCTTATCTGCTTACAATTATTTCATGGTACTTGTTGGTAGGTGTGGATCATTACATTTGTATGAGTAAAAAAAAAAAAATTCAACATTCTTCATTTTAGCTAGTTTTAATCCCAATTTAAATGTTTATAAACTTACATACTAAAACAGACATTTTTTTTTAATATAAAGGTGCATTCCATAAATTTTTTAGGATAAATATGGGTCGCTCATTCATTAACAATTAAAAATATATTTTATTGAATATATAATATAAATAATAGTACAATTAAAAAAATATCAAAATAAACTCACTTAAATTGTGAATTTGTTTGTTGTTGATCTTCAATTGTATGAACAGAGTTATTGTTATTTGCAATTTAGTGATATGTTCGACAATTTATATGCTCCACTTGATGGTGTTAATTAGTTATAAATGGACTTTTGATATTTAATCGAATTCGATTACAAAAATATTAACAAAAATTTTATTGATATTTAAAATACACAGAAGATAACCACCAAAATATTAAGAACTTTCAAAAATTAAAAAAATTTAAAATTTATATTTATTAAATAAAAATGAAAGTAAAAGAAATTAAAAAATAATTAAAGATTATTGTCAATCTAAAAAATGATGTCGGCAATAAAAAATATAAAGATATTTTTATGACGAAAATCTTTACAATCGATAAATTGAAGATGATGATGTTCATTAAATCTATCTAAAAAAGTTAATATAATTAAAAGGAATATTCTCTAGCAATATTGTAGACACCCTCGGGTCGAAGCCCGCAACGAAAGCCCAATGATGAGAAAAGTACGAGCTCTGAATGCTAGAGAACCCGAAACTTCTTCAGAGTGAACTCGAGAAGCCTGAAACCTTGAGTCTAAACCCTAAACCCTCAAATCTTAGCCCAAAACACTTACACCATAGCCCAAAGTGTCTCAGCCCAAGGTGTTGGCCCATTAAGGCCCAAACCTTGCAGGCCTGCATTGAAGAGGCGTGTGCCTCTTCGATGTGGCGCACGCCTCTTCCCTACCACTTGTAGACTGCATTTAATGTAGTATGATCTTGGCATTTAAGTCCGGTCCCCACACCATTATTTCTTCTGATTTTGGACGTGTTTAGTTGATTTTTGAGGCAAAAATCAGAGCACAAAAATGTGTGCTTATGGGGAAATGAAAAAGGGGAGGTCTTGTCTTGTTTTTAGGAGGAGGAAAAGTAAGGAGGTTTGAGTGGTTAAGAGGAAGGGAGGTGGGTAAGAAGAGAGAGGTTGGTCATTCTGAAAAGGGGAGAAAAAAAATAATTCTTGAAGAAAATAGAGAGAAAAGAGAGAAGAAGAGGGAAGAAAAGGAGAAAACCAAGCTTGAAAGTTGACATTTTCTTGATCAAGAGGAAGGTGATCTTGCATTCAAAGCATTCCAAACTATCTAACCAGCTCTGAGTGCTCAGTTAGGAGCTTCAAAAGTGTCTACAACAAGTAAAGGCTCTTTGCTTTAGATTTTAGGATTTTCATTTCATTTTAAACCTATTTTCTCGTCTTTTTATTGTTTTTGATTGTGATAATTATTTGTTTAATGTTAATATTACGGCATGAATATGTGAAATAGTATATTTTGTTATAGATTTATATTTATTTGCATCAAAAGTTGATTACTTGCTTTGGTTTCGAGTTTCTTGCATTTTTAAGTTGTCTGCTACTACTGTCTCTATCAAAGAGGCGTGTGCCTCATTGAAGAGGCGTGTGCCTCATTGAAGAGGCGCACGCCTCTTTGGTTTGAACAGCGCCTCCTGGCCAAGAGGTGCATGCCTCATCGAAGAGGCACGCGCCTCCTGGCCAGGAATTGCACAATTCTGGCTGTATACTTTCATTATATTTTGCTAGTTTTCAAGCATATACTTAATATATTTGCATGTTTTGGGTTTGTTTTTCTCTTTGTATGATTGGTGTGATATTAAATGTTTATTTTGTGATATGTTGTGGTTTCGAATATGATTAGATGAATAATTAATGCTTAAATATGTATTTGTCCATAAATGTGATTAAATGAATATATAGTAGTTTATTATATATTTGTTTATAATTGATTATATATTTGGTTAAGTGCTTGTATTTATCATGTATGAATTAACCCTAACTTCTCTTTGTGTGAGAAGTTAATTTTTCTTATTTTGTAGGCGTTCTTAAGAGTGATTTTTAATCACTATAATTTGTAAATTTGTATTAATTAGTTCTTGAGAGGTTTTAATTATCATATCAACTGTATAGAATTTGTAATCCCTAATCCCTTCCCCATTTATTTCGAATGAATGGTTGTAAATTATAGTTATTTGCTATTAATTGCCAAGGCCAAAAAGTATTAACAGGACTAATGTGCAAATCTGGTAAAAAGAATAAAAGTGGAAATGATTGCAATTCAACAGTAATAAAGGAAATAATTAAATAATCTAAGGTAATAGAATACAAAACACAGCGGAGGCCGATCGCAAGGTCGGGTAAGCATTTAAATGCTCATACTCAGTTTCCGAACCCGTTCTTTGATGACGGGTTCTGGGCACCTCTATGGAATCCAGTTGTTGTACAGTGTGTCTTGGCTTTCATCTGGGTGGCGACTCCATCTCCAATTAGGCTTAAAGACCTAACTCGTATTTCCTAGCGGGCCTTGATCCCGCACAGTGCCGTGGTCGCCAACACTTAGGCTCGCGCTAAACCCCGCCGCCTACAGTGGCGACTCCACTGGGGATAGAGAAACTAATTCCAGTATTTTGTAATTTATCATCTTTGATTATTTCTTTATTTCCTTTGCATATTATTTGCATTCACTACACATGATCATACAATATACACATCAGTCCCTAAATGAACCGGTAATAGTCCATACTTTACTACCTGTGTTTCACTCAAACCTGGTGGTGGAATATCGCCTATTACCACCCCGACACGTACTATCCGCGTTGTTTAGACCCTTGAGTAGGGAGATGTATATGGATGTATATCGTTGTGGGAACCGTAACTTTTTACCCTCGACTCAGCTCATGTAATGACTTAGCAACTTCCACTAAGATTATTTCCAACTGCATGTGTTTTATGCCATTTAGCAAGCCTTATAATAAAGCCCAAGCCCATTTAAAAATGGACTATATTGGAAATGGGCCTTTCATGCCCACATTTACCCATTTACAAATGGATCATGTCAAAATTGAGCCTTTAATACTCTATGTGGCCCATTTAAGTGGACTGCGGCTTTATTCCAAAGGAATTGTTACTTGTTTGCATCGTCTTTGAGAGTTTCTTAGTATACGTCAGTTTTGTTATCCCCTGTTGATAATTAAAACCCGGCCAACAATCCTATAAAAAGGAACTCACCATTAAACGCTTGTGTGGAAGAAATAAGGGTAGAGATTTCGTTTTGAATAGCTTTGTCTTATGTTATGTGCTACTTATAAATAAAATACTTATTTATTTATTTCTTTCCTTTAATGCATTAGAGACAAAATTGTATATCATGCATACATGTCATGCATGTTTCTAATCAACAATGATTGCAGACATAGATCTAAATCAATCATCCACGTGGACTCGCTCCAACACTGGTCGTTTAGTCAGAAAGTCAAAAGATACAGCGACTCCAAGTTTTGATCTAGAGTAGTTCAAAGCAGAAATGGCTGAATAGACTAGAGCAATCATGCGAGAAATGATGACAAAAATGAATTCACCTAGGCAAGAGCCACCTGCTCCTACAACTGCACCTGCACCTATGCCTGTATTTGCACCACAGCCTTTTGATCTTGATGCTGAGAATCTGGGAAGGAGGGAAATTGAAGATGACCAGGAGACTTTGTTAGTAGCTCTTGTAACAAGACCAGATGTGAATATAAGTGCAGTAGAGAATCCAGAAAAACTAGACTGGGCTAAGGACCTTGTTAAGTCCATGGCTTAAATGCAGTTAATGATGAAGGAGAAAGGAATAGATGTTCTAATGAACTACTATAATCTGAGTTTGGGTGAAGATGATGATCCACTGCCTCAGAAATTCAGATTTCCTGACATGAAGAAGTTCACTTGGGTGGAAGATCCCCATTTGCATCTTAAGAAGTATGCTACTCACATGAGGACAACCAGTCTGAACAAAGCTCAAATTGTCCAGCAATTTCCCTTATCTCTTGAGGGAGCACCTATCAGGTGGTATTATTCCTTGGAACCCCGTGTCCAAGCTGATTGGGAAGAATTGTGCGCTGCCTTTGTGAAACAATACAGTCTCAACATTCAGATGGAAGCATCTCTGAGGGATTTGCAGAACATTAGGCAGAGATTTAATAAGCCCTTTCCTGACTTCTTGATTAGATGGAGAGCTAAGCTAGCACAGATGAAGCATCAGCCTTCGGAGAATGACCAACTTGTAATAGCAATGGAAGGGTGTGTACCCCCGCTTTCTAAGAAGCTGAAAGATTTAGGGATATGAAATTTCGAAGAGCTGTACAGATTTGGAGTGTAGAAAGAATCTGACTTAGCACAGAAGAGGAAGTCCTTCAGTGGAAGATCCTCAGGGAGAGAGGGAACCTGGTCTAGCAACAGCACAGTTGGATCAAGTAGCAATGTGCAAATCAACGCGATTCAACAACCTAAAGATTTTCTAATCTAGGGAGACCCCTCTCCAAGGTTTTAGAGAAAGTGATCGAGAACAATTTGTTGCGACCTTTACCCCAAAGACCCCCATTTCCAAATGCCGACCCTAAATTTTATTGCAAATACCACTAAATCAATCCATCCTTGCCATAAACACCGGCTTAACTGAGGAGCAAGTCCTAAACTCCTTTGTTGATGCCATACATGTACCATCAAAGCCAGAACCAAAATGCTTGAACCTGGGAGAACCTGAGGATGTCAGTGTGAATGTCCTGGATATCTGGAGCTCCTCTGATGAGGAAGGGAAGGTAATCGATTTATGGAAAAGTGATGAAGAAAAGAAGGTGCAATCAGTTGGAAAACTCAAGAAGAAAGAATCTGAGCCTAACGAGTCTGAGGAAAAGAAAGAAGATTCAAAAGAAAAGTCAGAAGAAGTTGTTGAAGCCAAGAGAGTAGAAAAAACTCTCTCTAGCGTTTGGGAGATGTTGATGCACTCCAAAGCCCATCGGGAGGCGCTAGTAATGGCTCTGGACCATAAGATGGTTCCCTTAACCCATACTCCTGAACAACTAGTTAAATCGTTAACCGAAAGCCCTCAAGGAACGGTGATGTTCACAGATGATGACTTGCCACTAGAAGGGAGAGATCACCTTAAACCCCAAACCCCTATTTATTAAAGCTGAAGTCAAAGGAAACTAACCTGCTGTGTGATGGTAGACAATGACTCCGCCATCAATATTTTCCCTTTGAAAATATTGCCTAAGTTGGGGCTTACAATAGCTGACTTGAAGTCATCGGATGTGATCATCAAGGCATATGACGATACCAAGAGGCATGTTGAAGGAGCTTTCAGGGCATTAGTCAAGAAAGGACCCATGGAGGTTTGGGTCAACCTTCATGTAATTGACATTTCGGTGACTTTTGCTATCTTTTTAGGAAGACCATGGTTTCATCTGTTGGGAGGTGTGCCATCTACCGTCCATCAAAAGATCAAATTCCCACATGAGGGAAAGGTGGTCACAATCTCAGCTGAGACCGAGGTCGCAGTAGTTGCACTGAAAGTGGCTCCTCAGGAGATCCCATTGAGTCCGAGTTTCAAAATTTGTGTGATATATGAAGATGAGCTCAGTGCTAAGATCATGAGAATGATGAAGAATCAGAACTTCGTGCCCAGAATAGGGTTGGGAAAGGATCAGCAAGGCCCACCTAGGTTTGTTGAGACCAAGCCAGTGTTTTTGAAGCATGGGATAGGATATCCCGAGACCAGTGAACCAGCAAAAACAAGTAAGGCTGGAGCTAAGTCTGAAAGGAAGAAGAAGGGAAAGAAAAACTGTAAGGCTGAGCTAACAATCAAGCCGTTATGGGAGACGTTTGTGAAAGAGGGCACTTACTACCCATATCGTGGAGCTCCATAACCACTGATGATCGCTGTCAAGATAATTCCTGGCTTTGAGATCTTTGCTGAAGAATTGAATAGAACCAGTAAAGTTGCTGAGAAAGAGCCAATAGTGGAGGAGCTAGTTTCATTCCCTGAGTTGGAGGAGGGCATCTCTGCGACTGAGTTAAAAAGCCACTGCTGATCAAATGGAAAAACTTAATTTTGAGTCTTTTGTTTTTGACTCCACTATAGATGTTTTCTATGATGACCTCGATATTTCCCTAGCAAATCTGTTTAACAATGATGACCTTTTCTTTTCAAAAGTGAATGCAATGAACTCTAATTTCGCTTATTTGTTTGATGTGCTGCCTAATGGTTACTATGTTTGTGATGATCATTTCATGCATATGTTTGACATTAACTCAGTATAAACTGAATCATTTAATTTAGGCACATGTGATAATCCAAAAAATATACTTATTACTTTTAGTTTAACTCATGAGGAGAGATTAAAAATGGAAGAAATATTGAAGAAAAGACAGAAAGTATTCGCTTGGGATTATGAGGATATGCCTGGGATCGACAAAGAGATCGCAGAGCACAAAATTCGCATATATTGTCACATTACACTAATTAAGCAGTAACAGAGGAGATTAAGACCAGAATGAGCTCTCCTGATTAAAGAAGAGGTCGAGAAACAACTAAAAGCAAAGTTTGTGGAAGTAGTAGCGACACCCAATGGATAGCCAATATAGTCCCGGTTCCAAAGAAAGATGGGAGAGTCAGGATGTGTGTGGATTATAGGGATTTGAACAAGGCCTACCCGGAAGATGATTTTCCCTTGCCACATTTCGACACCCTAGTTGATAGTGCTGCTTCCAGTGCCATGTATTCTTTCATGGACGGTTTCTCAGGATACAATCAGATCTTGATGGTAGTAATTGACAAGCTGAAGACTTCTTTCACAACTGAATGGGGAGTCTACTGTTATTTGGTTATGCCATTCGGGTTGAAGAATGTAGGAGCCACTTATCAGAGGATGGCTACTACCTTATTGCACGACATGATTCATAAGGAGATAGAGGTGTATGTCGATGACATGATGGTGAAATCTCTAACACGGGAAGGACATTTTGAAGCTCTAGACAAGTTTTTAGTAAGGGTTGAAAAGTACAATCTCAGATTGAATCCGAAGAAGTGTATTTTCGGAGTGACATCGGGAAAGCTGCTAGGACATATTATCAGTCAGAAAGGGATTGAGGTGGACGCAAATAAAATCAAAGCAATCCGAGAAATGCCTACGCCAAAGAATGAGAAAGAAGTCAGGGGATTCCTCGGGCAACTATAATACATCAGCAGGTTCATAGCTAAGCTGACTACTATCTGTGAGCCAATCTTTAAGCTTCTAAAAAAAATCAACCATTGGTTTGGGATGATAGGTGTCAGATGACTTTTGAGACCATTAAGAACTATCTGATGAATCCTCCAGTATTGCAGCCACCAAGGCCCGACAAACCTCTGATTCTTTATCTGGCAATCGAGAAGGAAGCAATAGGAGCAATGTTGGCCCAGGAGAGTGAAGGGAAGGCCGAGCATGCAGTGTATTACTTGAGCAAGAAATTTTTGCCTTATGAATCCAATTACAGTCTAGTAGAGAAAATTTTTCTAGTTGTGATTTGGGCGACGAAGAAGCTCAGGCACTACTTTCAGTCCTACCAAGTTTAAGCAGCCTCGCAACACGATCCCCTTAGGTATCTCCAACAAACACCGTCACTTATGGGAAAGTTAGCTAGATGGCCAGTTCTTCTCACAGAATTCGACATAGATTATATAGCCAGAAAAGTGGTAAAAGGAAGAGCAGTTGCAGATTTCCTAGCTCAAAGTCTGGTGGATGATGGATAAGAATGGGAATTGGAGTTTCCTGCCGAGCACTTGGGGGCAATAGAGGTCCAGACTTGGACAATGTACTTTGATGGGGCAGTTAATAACAAAGGAGCAGGTATTGGTGTCCTTCTGATCTCACCGGAAGGAGAAGTAATCCCAATGACGAAGAGACTAGAATTCAAAGTCACCAATAACTAAGCTGAATACAAAGCCTGTATCTTCGGGTTAGAAGCTCTGTGAAAACTGGGGGCTGAAGAGGTCACAGTATATGGAGATTCCATGCTTGTGGTTAAACAGATTGCCAAATAGTGGGAAGTAAGGGAAGATAAGTTGAGACCGTATTGGGATTATTCGACTACTATTCTACTATCTTTCACCCAGTGTAAACTTGTTCATTTACCATGGGAGGAGAATCAGATGGCGGATGCTTTGGCTACCTTAGCGTCAACTTTGGAAGGAGAGGAACAGACGAAGGTCAAGCCTCTTATTCCGGTAAAATCTCGAATCCCTTGTTATGAAGAAGTAAGGGTGATGCCGGTCAACTCTACGGACAAGCCATGGTTTCATGACTTACAGCAATATCTAGAAACAGGATGATTTCCCGAGGACGCCGATAGAAAAGAAAGGATGTCCCTCAGGATGTTGTCTCATCAATTCATCAATCATAACGAAATGCTGTATAAAAGAGCACCAGTTGGGGTACATTTGAGGTGTGTGGACAAAAATGAGGCTCAGAAGCTTATGGAAGTAGTTCATGAAGGGGTGTGCGGCCTGCATATGAATGGAACGATTTTGGCTAATAAGATAGCATGTCAAGGCTACTTTTGGTCAATGATGGAGACAGATTGTAAGAGATTTGTGAAGAAGTGCCATAACTATCAAACGTACGACGATGTTAGTCACCTACCTTCCATGGAACTTCAAGGGATGACTTCTCCCTGGCCGTTCGCAGTTTGGGGAAGTGACATTATAGGAAAGATAAGGCCAAAAGCCTCAAATGGTCATCCTTACATTATAGTGGCCATTGATTACTTCTCTAAATTGGTTAAGGCGGAGTTGTATGCCACAGTCGGGTCAAAATAGATGGCGAGATCTATCGAGAAGAATATTATCTGCAGATATGGTTTGCCACATCACATCATCTCTGATAATAGTGTTCAATTTCGGCCAAAAACAACTGCTTTGCTAAAAGAATACAGAATCGAGCATCACAGGTCGTCTCCCTACTGACCACAGGCGAACGGAGCAGTGGAAGCTGCCAATAAAAATGTAAAAAGGATCTTATGCAAGATGTTAGAAAACTATTGGGATTGGTCTGAGTGCCTTCAATTTGCATTATGGGGCCGACTCCATTTTCATTAGTATACGGGTGTGAAGCAGTATTGCCAGTGGAGGTGGAAATTCAGTCAATAAGAGTTTTGTTGGAATCTAAGATCCCTGAGTACCAGTGGGTGGAGGGTCGGCTAGCTCAATTGACATTGTTAGATGAGAAAAGAATGAAGTCCATGTATCACTCCCAACTTTATCAAAAGTTGATAGCTTGAGCTTACGACAAGAAGATCAAGCCAAGCAAGATCAAAGAGGGCGATTTGGTATTGAAGCTCACAAGATCGATCATGACGAATCTGAGAGGGAAGTTCAATCCGAACTGGGAAGGTCCATACCTTGCAAAGAAACTGTTTTCTAAAGGAGTTGATATTCTTTCAGATTTAGAAGGGAATGAGTTCAGGGAGCCCATCAATCTCAACAAGCTGAAGAAGTACTTTCTGTAAAGTCTCGCTAGGGAGAAAACCTCAAAAGAGGCTGCCTAGGCAAAAGTAAGAGACTAGAAAAGTGAAAAATAAAAAGTCCTGCTGGATTGAAAACCTTGAAAGAAGCGGTCCAGGCAAAAGTAAAAGACATGGAAAAGGAGAGAGAGAGGGAAAATAGTTAGTTGAAAAACTTGCAAGGGCGAGTCAACTAATGATATGAATTGTATTAGAAGCAAAATTGTATAGTCACCTTGTGCTTGATTTAAATGGAATAGATTATCTTCGTTAAAGTTGAACATTGCATTAAATTATCGTTATAAACAGTTTAAACAAAAAGGGGAACTACATCTAACATAAAAGTGTGATAAAGATTAAATTACATAAGCTAATCTTTTCTTCTTTTCTTCTGTTGAACGCTCGATGTTTGTAACTCCCTTATCCTTTTGTTTATCTTAAACTCATCTTTTTTCGTTTGCTGCAACTGGACCCACTCCTTGTACTAATCATCACTGGATGGATCTCCATCATTGTCAATGAGCCTCAGAATGGTTCTACGAGGCCAGGTTCCTACCAAATTGTCCAGAAAATTCTAAGAGAGGGGCCCCGGTTCGAATTCATATACTGGTCCCACAACCAATTACTTCTGTCTATATTGCCTACAAAGTCGAGCAGGGTTATAAAAAATGGCAAAATGAAGACCAACTATAGGAACATAGTATGTGTATGATCGGATGGTCACATGTTGCAATCTTCACCATGGACACATCCAATGGATCAAAGTATCAAGGAAGGTGGACAACCAACTTCGCACATCGTCTGGGATGGGGTGAAGTCTCCTGGTGCGATAGTGCTTAGCTCTGTAATGGATGATGCCTTTTGGAGGCTCTAGCAACCACAGTTTTTTATGGAACCAAGCCTAAAAGTAGTAAGAAAGATGAAAATGAAAGCAGAAAATCAAGAAAAGGGAAGAGAGAGAGCTAACCTCTAGAAATACCAGACTTCCTGAAAACCGCCTTGTTTCCTGAAAATTATCGAGGCCGATGATTGTTTCTGCTAAAATCAAAAGAAAGGGGTTGAAGCCTATTTCTACTTGATCCAGGATGTGTAGAATCTTTGAATCACAATTCTTAAAAGGGGAGATGAGCAGAAACTGGGCATATAGACAAAATGCTATCATCTGAGGCCAATACACTTCCTTTTGATCCACAGTTATGGTGACATCGAAGAATGGTTCAAGTAGAACTTCAAAGCCAAAGATAAGGTGATTTGATGATTAAGGAGAGAGGTTGAATAATCTTGCCATTTGATGGTGAAGAGAAGGCAAATCCGAAACTTCAAGTGTAGGAGTCACGATTGAACAAGTGGAATCCAATTGTGAACCCAAAATAGCTTCAAATTCTTCAGGCAGAGGGCATAATTCCATAGTGTCGAATAAAAAAACATACTTCTGGGGATCCCCAAAATCAGCAAGAATATGAAGAAATGGGTAGTTGATCTTTCTAGCATGCATGGTTCGGAAGATTGAAAGATGAAATGTCTCCAATCTAGACCAAGATCCACCATCCAAGCTTTTCAAGATTGACCGCAACTTTTTTAAGCTTCTATCAGTCATTTTGGGAGTGAAAATTTGGGTTAAAAGAAGAGAATGGAGAAGAAATGGAGAGGGAGAAGAAGTTAGGGATTTGGAGAAAAATTTAGGGTTTTTATAAGCTGCAGAGGCCTGTCGAAGAGGCGTGTGCCTCATCGATCAGGCGTCGCCTCTGCAGGAAGAGGAACATATCCTATGCCTCTTCACAAAGAGGTGCACGCCACCTGAAGAGGTGCATGCCTCCTGGACAGAGGATAGCATTCCTTTTTCTCTTGTAATAGAGAAATTATGCACCTATGAGACTCATTCGTCAGTAAAAGAGAATTTGTAATGGAATGTTCATTTAATTTAATCAGAAATACAGTTAAAATAGAGCAAGAATATTATATCATTCATTCAGAACAGAAAGCAAAAATCCTGAAAGTAAATGATTAAGCAAAACTGTAAACCCGCAACAGTGAAAAGATAACAGTGCAGAGTAGTAAAACTGTTCCTAGTCTGAGAAAGCTAAAGAAAAATCTAAAGAGACTCTCTACTCGTCATGCTCGCTGCCATCCTGACCCTCATCCTCGGCCTCATCATCATCCTCAACCTGGAGAGCCGTAACCTGCTCCTCGAGGGCAGTGATCCTGGCCTCTCTAGCCTCGTCTCGATCCTATCAAAGAACAATAAAAGGCAAGTTATCATGAAGGCATGCATACATGTAGTTAAAGGGAAGTGCAGTACCTTCCATTCCTATATAACCTGCATAAGATAATCTCGATGGGCTTCAACCAGCTTGCACATATACTCGCCCTGGTCCCGAGGTATCTGTATGAATAGAACAAGTGGTTAACACGAGCTGTTGATACAATGACTCTATGGGAATAAATTCAGAAAATAAGTGAAAGAGAGTTTACATAAGTAACAGCTGCTGGGATGAAGGCAGGCTCAATGCTCTCACCCAATGTCAGCGAACAATAACACAGGTCACCAGAAGGTAGCCAACAGCGAGCCATCAGGTCAGGAGGAGCAGCCAACCTACCAGCTGCCATCTGAGAGCTAGAGCTCTAAGGCCCACCAGTGAGTAGGGGAGCTCCAGATAATGTACCCTTCTCCCCCAAGGTAGTACGAGGACACTAAAGAGGCCTCTCTACAGTGTAGAAGGTCTGGGATGAGATGCTGGTGCCCTAGATGGCCCCTGAGAGGTAGAGCCGATCGGGACCACCCTCTGCAGTAAATGAGTGCGAGCAAAATGAGAATAATGAGACTTCACCCTCTCGATATAATCGTTAATGTCCTCTCCCTCACAAGCCTGATCGAGAGTGGCTCCCTCCAATAGATGAGCGAAGAACATGCCACGAGGAGGTGGAAGAGGTGGTCGCTTTACACGGCCGCCTGCCTGCCAGTTATGGATCCTCTCTCTAAGGAACCACACCCTACAGTCAGGTCCTCAAAGCAAGACCCTCTTCCTAGCCAGAGGTCTTGAACGAGTCATGGCCAGGGTGCAACCTTCCTCCGGACCCTACAACTCCACATTCAGCTGAAAGAAGAAGAAAAGAAGTAAGTAAGCTAATTTAATGTCAGTATAATCACTAATTGAAATTTATGTTTTGTTTTCAGGTACCTCCTTAAAGGTCAACTCATTCAGACGCTCGCGATGTACATGAACATGTGCTAGGGATCTCTTCCAAGAGCGACTGTGACCCCACCGAGCCAGAGTAGGAAAATGAGTATCAATAACTCGGGAGATGTCAGTAAGCAAATCCAGCTCTAAGGCCCAAACCTGCGAGAGAAAAGATTGTCAAAGAATGATAGCGACAGATGATGAAATCAGTAAGACAAAAAGAGACAGATGAAAAGGGAAGAAGAGAATGTACCAGTACAACGTGCCAAAAATCGCAGAACTGCCTTACCTTTCGGGCAGTCTCGTCCATACTCTTGTAGAGAAATTCTAAAGTGCAGTTCCCCCAGTCATAGGTAGCCACGAGATCCAGGTCCCTCAGTGGCATCAGAAAATCAGGTCCAAGGAGCTCACTACATCAGTAAACAGAGTTGTCCCCAACAGATAGACAAGAAAAGACCTCACTACCTGGTCGATCTCACGACCAGTAGTGGCAGTAGCTACTCTCTCCCTAGTGTAGTAGGACCTGATGGAGGCCACCTTGAAGGTGTGGGACCCCTTCATGTCCGGGACCACCCCCAAAAGAGTCTGGATGTAAGCTACCCTCTCCGGTGTCATCGGGTGAAGGCTAGCATCAAGAGGGATGAAGTCTCCTGCACAAAGGATACCAGTGATAGCTGCAAACGAGACCGGGCCCAATGTAAACTCACCGAAGGAGAGGTGGAAAGTGTGGGTGCTCTCAGACCATCTCTCCATCAAAGCATGCAACGGATGGTAGTCCGTGTTACCCTGAAGCTCAGGGAGAGCAAGAATGAAGTCACAAAAGCATGTATCATGAATCTAGGTCTTGATCACATCAGGGAAGCTATTGTACCAGACCCATGATCCGCTAAAATTCCCAGCACCTTTGAAATTAGGAGGATCAAACTGTAGAATGAACAGGGAGTTGAATTAAGATCAAACGTTGCTTAAAAGAAAATCAATTTTTGAGAATTCTGTCGAAGAGGCACGTGCCTTCGCATGAGGAGGCGTGGGCCTCATCAAAGAGGCGTCGCCTCTTCACGAAGAGGTGTGCACCTCTCTAAGAGACGTGACCCCCTAACGAAGAGGCACACACCTCATCGAAGAGGCGCACGCCTCACCGCAGAGGCGCACGCCTCCTCGCTCCGGGATCAGTTTTTAAAAACTCAATTTTTCAATTTTTCATAATTTCACGTAATTTCATGTAATTTCTTTCGGTTAAATTGATAAATATGCATTTATAAGCAATAACCTAGTGTTGCATAATCCTATTTACAGGTAAAAACAAATGAATTAGACACTAACCTCGCCGGAAGCCAATCCGCAAAGGTGGCCTGTAGAATGAACCAGAAGGGGGACCTCATCAGTGGAAGAGAGCCTGAAACTGTGTAGAGGATGGATCGTGGGTGGTATCGAGTCCCAATCAGGCAAATCTGGGTTCCATAGCAAAGGAAGATTTGGTAAAGGAAAGAAAAGAAAAGAAAAGCAAAAAGAGATTCTAAAAGTAAAAGTAATTATGAAAAAGGGAGGTTAGGCATTTATAAGAAAAGAAGAGAGGAGAGGGGCACTTTTGGAAAAGCAAAAGTGGGGTCACTTTCATAAAGGAAGTTGACCCAAAAGGGGAGAAGATGTTTCATTGAAATAACATCTCGAGGCCGGCCTCGTAAAAAAAAGATGAAAAAATTAAAGAAAAGCGAAAAGCTATTTGTTTTGTCTCACAGGTGTACCCCGAAGCTGGAATTAAAGAATTGGAAATCATCTGATTAAAGCATCAGTGAAATCATCTGATCGAAGCATCAGCGAGAGTATCTGACCGAAGCATTAGCAAAGCCATGTCTGGTCGGGCCAGGAAAACCTGAAGTGCACACATTCCGAAAAGTGTCTGAATGAGTTTGAATTCCTGAAGTGTGCATCTAAAGAATAACTAATCGGACTTGATAGAGTTCCAAATTTTCTGTTGAAAGTGATGACTCAGGCCAGGAAAACTTGGGATCACGTTAAAAGTGATGACTCGGGCCAAGAAAACCTGGGATCATAAGTGATGACTCGGGCTAGGAAAACCCAGGATCACAATGAAAGTGATGACTCGGGCCAGGAAAACCTGGGATCACGTGCTTACTATATGGAGTTTAGGATAGGAAAACCTGAAGTTCACGCCAAAGTACTAATGAGTAACTGATCGGGCCAAGAAAACCCGAGGAACATAGTTACATTTCAAGTCGAGTTCTGTGTTAGAAAGACTCGGGACTCGTTCTTTGATTATACTGAGTGGGTTTGGAGTCAGAAAGGCTTTGGATTCACGTTCAACTATTAATAAGTAGCTGATCGGGCCAGGAAAACCCGAGGATCATGGTCACATTTCACCTATTTTTATTGAGTGAAGCTCGTGTCAGAAAGGCATGAGAATCACGTTCAAAACTATAATGAGTGGCTGATCGGGCCAGGAAAACCCGAGGATCACGGTCACGATTCAAGGTGCTTGAGAAAGTTAAAATTCGACCTCTTAGGTTTGAATTCCCGAGACTGGCGGCCCAAGTGAAGTTTAAAGGTCAGGTATGTCGTCTTTATCACTTACTGCTTTTTATTACATACGTTGCTTTTTTGAAAAATTTGATTTTAGAAACCCAGTTTTTAAAAAACCAAGGGGGTAAACTGTAGACACCCTCGGGTCGAAGCCCACAACGAAAGCCCAATGATGAGAAAAGTACAAGCTCTGAATGCAAGAGAACCTGAAACTTCTTCAGAGTGAACTTGAGAAGCCTGAAACCTTGAGTCTAAACCCTAAACCCTCAAATCTTAGACCAAAACACTTACACTATAGCCCAAAGCGTCCCAGCCCAAGGTGTTGGCCCATTAAGGCCCAAACCTTGCAGACCTGCAACGAAGAGGCATGTGCCTCTTCGATGTGGCATAGCGCTTCCTCGATGAGGCACACGCCTCATTGAAGAGGTGCGTGCCTCTTTCCTGCCACTTAAATGCAGTCTGATCTTGGCATTTAAGTCCGGTCCCTACACCATTATTTCTTCTGATTTTGGACGTGTTTAGTTGATTTTTGAGGCAAAAATCAGAGCAAAAAAAGGTGTGCTCATAAGGGAATGAAAAAAGGGAGGTCTTGTCTTGTTTTTAGGAGGAGGAAAAGTAAGGAGGTTTGAGTGGTTAAGAGGAAGGGAGGTGGGTAAGAAGAGAGAGGTTGGTCATTCTGAAAAGGGGAGAAAAAAAATCATTCTTGAAGAAAATAGAGAGAAAAGAGAGAAGAAGAGGGAAGAAAAGGAGAAAACAAAGCTTGAAAGTTGACATTTTCTTGATTAAGAGGAAGGTGATCTTGCATTCAAAGCATTCCAATTCATCTAACCAGCTCTGAGGGCTCAGTTAGGAGCTTCAAAAGTGTCTACAACAAGTAAAGGCTCTTTGCTTTAGATTTTAGGATTTTCATTTCATTTTAAACCTATTTTCTCGTCTTTTTATTGTTTTTGATTGTGATAATTGTTTTTTTAATGTTAATATAAAGGCATGAATATGTGAAATAGTGTATTTTGTTATAGATTGATATTTATTTACATCACAAGTTGATTACTTGATTTGGTTTCGAGTTTCTTGCATTTTTAAGTTGTCTGCTACTGCTGTCTTTGTCAAAGAGGCATGTGCCTCATTAAAGAGGCGCACGTCTCTTTGGTTTGAATAGCGCCTCCTGGCCAAGAGGCGCACACCTCATCGAAGAGGCATGCGCCTCCTGGCCAGGAATTGCACAAATATAGCTGTATACTTTCAGTATATTTTAGTATATTTTGCTCGTTTTCAAGCATATACTTAATATATTTGCATGTTTTGGGTTTGTTTTTCTCTTTGTATGATTGGTCTGATATTAAATGTTTATTTTGTGATATGTTGTGGTTTCGAATATGATTAGATGAATAATTAATGCTTAAATATGTATTTGTCCATAAATGTGATTAAATAAATATATAGTAGTTTATTATATATTTTTTTATAATGGATTATATATTTGGTTAAGTGCTTTTATTTATCGTGTATGAATTAACCCTAACTTCTCTTTGTGTGAGAAGTTAATTTTTCTTGTTTTGTAGGCATACTTAAGAGTGATTTTTAATCACTATAATTTGTAAATTGGCATAATACATCCGCAGACACCTGAACTATCACAAATTTGTCACTTTGACACCTGAACTTTGATTTTTGCCAATTTAACACCCGAACTTGCTTATCACCCACATATAAACACCTGAACTATAACAAATTTATCACTTTGACACCTGAACTTTAAATTTTTGTCAATTTAACACATGAACTTGTTTATCACCTCACATCTCTGTACAGGAGGCAAGACGCGTGTGATGAATTCTTATTGAGCGCATCATAGATAAAAAAATGCCAATGTGGGAAATTAAATTTTTAATTAATTTTTTTAATTAACTTTCATGCAGACCATTTTTGTTGATTCAATCGTCTTCATTTTGACACAGCTGTGTCAAACATTTGACACAGCTGTGACTGATTCGAGTTTGTCCAACGCTATCCTTATGAAACCAGACACAGCCGTGTCACCTTTTGACACAGCTGTGCCTGATTGCAATATTTTTTAGCATCAGAGTGACACATCCATGTCATTTTTCTGACACAATTGTGTTAGACGCCAGGCCAAAATTCCTTAATTTTCTAGGTTTCTAGGTGTCAAAGTGACAAATTTGTGATAGTTCAGGTGTCAAAGTGATAAATTTGTGATAGTTCAGTGTCAAAATCAAAGTTCAGGTGTCAAAGTGACAAATTTGTGATAGTTCAAGTGTCTATATGTAGGTGATAAGCAAGTTCAGATATCAAATTGGCAAAAATTAAAGTTCAGGTGTTAAAGTGATAAATTTGTAATAATTCAGGTGTTTATGGATGTATTATGACATTTTGTTATCAGTAGAATAGATATATAAAAGTTGGTGGCAATATTGGAGACTATATGACGTTAGACGGACATCAACATATGTCACCCATTGTCTTCTAGTCTAGTGGTTAAAATGAAATTATTATTTTTCTACTTGCAGTCGCAAAACTGAAAACTATATAGAGTTAGAATAATATCAGCATTTATTAAATGTTGTCTTGGTGAAAAAATAAATCAAGTCATTTTAAGAATATATGTTTTTTTAAAAATCTGACATAATTTAAATCTCCCTCTCTTTTATTAAAGAATTAATTTTTCATTCTAAAAAAAAAAAAGAATTATTTTCTCATCTTTCACTTTTAATTTTATCAATATTTTAGTTTTAAAAAATTTTTCTATTAGTATCTTAAATATATAAAAAATTTTATAAAATAATTTAAATATATTTTGATATAAAAGATAAAT
>CATIWK010201674.1:0-14666 GCA_949634005.1 Mallotus japonicus
ACTAATACTACTATTGCTCCTTTTTGTATTGCAAATTTACAATATTACACCATTTGAGAAACTTTTAGCTTACTTTAGTCCTTTTTGAGTAAAAATTTTGTTAACATTTATTTCATATAAACTAACTTGATATGATTTAAATTTCGATTGACTGTATAACAACAAGCAGCCCTTTCTTTTTAAGTGGACGATGATAAAAATTAAACTCTACACTTTAAAATGCCTTTGAAATTTTATCATTAATTTAAGATAATCATTTAGTATATGTAGATATAGACTAGACAATATAATAATGGAACAGATTTGATTCTAACTAACATTTTAATTCAAAATAATGTAATATGTTATAGTTTTATAAAATCACTTTAGTACTAAATCAATAAGTCAAAAGTTAATAGTTATAAATACAACTTTAATCCCGGCTTCATGGAAGACCCCTCCAAAAAAAAAAAAATACAACTTTAATCCATGCATAGAACATGCGTAGCCTCGCAACAAGAAGACAAAAGAAGCCACCAGCCAAATAGGCCACTTGTAATATGTATGCGTGCATGATGCATATAGATAGTAAGTGTCAAATCTAAAATATATAATTAGTAATTAGGAACAAAATCACAACTTAAAACAGACAATTAAAGTTAAACAACAACAACAATCACCTTAACGTAGTTGTTGATCTACGTACATGCATATGCCACCTTCTTTATCAACCTAACCTCATTGTCATCTCTTTCATCTAGGTCCCCATTTCTTCTCCCTCCACCAAGTAACCAAATTAAAGCCAAGTACTTTTTATTGTTCAATGGGAATGTATGATGAATTAAATTTTGGAATAAATGTTTTCCAATGTAAATATAATTTTATGTTACTTTTGTTGAATATTGGTTAAATAGTTATTTTATTAAAAAAAAAAAATGAGACGTAGCGTTTTTTTTTTTGTCATGCAGTATTCACTGAACTCTAACTAATTTGATTCGATTCAAAAAGAATTATAAGAATGATAAAGATGGTTGAATTTTTTTCAATGTTATTTATGAGAAGGAATTATTTTTTATGTTATTGAATATCATTTGGTGATCATATGGGGAGCTCCCTAACCAACAGACAACTGAGACAAGAATAAAAGCTATTCATTTAACAACCAAAAATGGGATTCGCCAAATCTTTTAGAAATAATAGGGTACGAAATGAGTAAACTGCAGAGGAAAAAAAAAAGAGGTGAAAGAATTAGAGCCACTGAGAAGAAGAAGAAGAGAAAAAACAGAGTAAACAGTATCCTTGAGATCCGGGGCAGATGCACATGGTGATGAGGGAGGCTAAGACTGAAGTCGGCCCACTGTTTTGTAAGAACAAATGGGCCCACATGACCTTAAAGCCCAACTAAATGCCATCCTTCCCTTTCTGCTTCCCTCACTTCTTTTTTGGATTTTTACTTTAGCAGAGCTTCGTCCCTCGTCTCCTCTCTCTCTCTCTGACCCCATTACCTCGTGATCTGTTTCCTTTCTTTAGATAGTAATAATTTTTCAATTTTTTTCATATATTTGAAAAAAATTGTGAAAATATCAACTAATTCATTCACTTTTTGATTGGTGAATATTATTTTTTAATTTATTTATAAATATATTTTTAAAATTAGATTATATTTCTTGTTATATCCACTTAACCAGTCGTAGAGAGAGAACTGGAGGGTCACATGCACATGTACGTGCCTATACCTACATATCTATATGTGTGCGTATGTACATATGTATGTATTGAATTTTTTTTTTTTTTGACCAAGTATTGATTTGATAACAAGTTTTTAAAAAGATAGGATAAATTCATTATAAAGTCCCTGAACTTTAACACTTTATTTTATTGAGTCTCCTAATTTTTATTATGTTTTATTAAGCCTTCAATTTTTTATTTTCGTATAGATTAAGGATAAATTAGACTGAAGTAATGAAATTGTAAAATAAATTCTATTTATTCTACCACAATTGTGATGTCGATGGTAAGTTTTACCAATGAATGTGTCATTAGAATTACCAATTAAAGCAAATATTCTCCATGAACATTTTTCCTTACACCTTACCCTTACATGTTTTCTTTCATTCTTCACAAAAACATATCTTTAAACCTTTCATAACAGCATATTTAGCAACAACGAACCTGAATTGTTGCACAATTTCGTTACTTCAATTTAATTTGCTCTAATCAATATGAAAATAAAATATTAAGGGTTTAATAAAACACAATAAAAATTAATAGGCTCAATAGAATAAAGTGTCAAAGTTCAAGGGCCTCATAATAAGTTTATCCAAAGATATATTATATTTGCAGTTACTTATATTTATATAAATTTGTCTCACTTTACTCTCTATACTTTCAATTTTGACAAATTAATACTTTAATTTGTCTATAATCTATTATATATGGCAAGACACGTCAGCCCACATATATTGGTAAAATGACAAACTCATATAAGTACATGGGGCAAAGTGATAAATTCATATAATTACAGGTGTTTATATAATAGATTATGAATAATTTGAGATGTTAATTTGACAAAATTAAAATTATAGAGGGCAAAGTGACAAACTAATGTAAATACAAGTGTCCGACAAAAGACATCCATATATCCTTAATTAACTTGTCAATGAAATGAATGACATTACATGATATATTAATAAATTCTTATAATTAGAATATGACAATTATTTGCTTAATTATTTGTAGAATGTTAATTAACTAATTTTATTATTCTTTTTTTTTCTCTTTTTTAAGTTTCCTACAAAATTGGGTCAAATTATTTAATCATGATCATTGATTCATTGTATTTTCAAACTATATATGTATTATTATTATAAATATACATTATAATATTATATAATTTTAATTAAATAATCATTCTACCCAATATATATGGATTCTGTTTCTCCTCTTCTGAACTCTACCCAACAATAGATTAATTTCACAAGCATTGTTGTTGCAGCATGTTTTTGAAATCAACAGACATACATGTATACAATATTAGATGAAGTATTTGTATTTGACTGTTTAAATACAATTTACACTTTTAAAAAAAAAATTAATTAAGATGTCTCTAACCTTTGAAATTTGTAAACTATATAATAGAAATTCATTGTAAAAGTAGATTATGCTTATATTATATGAAATAATGACGTAATCTGAAATCAAAATCATCTCATTAGATAATCACTATCTATTTTATTAGATGAAACGTATAATCACGGAAAATTAATTAATTATTAGAAATATTTATTATTTTTATAAATTTTATTCGAATTCAATTGAATTAATTAAATTTTTTTGAAATTTTAATATGGACATTTAATAATAGTAAAAAAAGTCTAGCAAATAGAGCTAATGTGACGTGAACATGCATGTTCCTGCAAGGCTGCAACACAAAGTTAAAGCATACGAAAGCCCATGTGACTTTCAACCCTTTGTCTTCAATCCAATTCTACCACAAGACGGTTTTACTTCTGCAATTTTCTCCTTCATTATTGCAGAAAATAAAAGAGATCTTTTAACTGATGTACCCCTCCCGCCAATGTCAATTTTGCTATTTTCATTAAAGTCCAATGGCAATTTCCCAAGAACACATGCATATAAGCCTGAGCCACTCACATCTTCTAAACTATGCATTATTACATTTCCTTTCTTTTGTTTCTCTCTCTCTCGCAGTTGTGATCGCTTAAAACATGAGAGGAGCTATCTTGTTGTCGGTGCTACTGTTTGCCACATGCCAATTCTCTCTAGCCATCAGAGACGGTAAGCTTTCTAACTGTAACTTTGTGAACTTAGTTCAATTTTTGGCAAACACCCAGATCAAAAAATGCTTGTTTTCTGTTAGCTGACAGGTTCAATTCAAGCTTTTTAGTGCTCCTTGTCTAGGATCATTGGATCACTAACATAAATGGAGCTAGCTGCAGGCAACTAGTTAAGCTAGTTTTAAAGCTGTATTAATGTTTAAATGACTCAAATAACCAACTTATTCATAGAATGATTCTGTTGAGTGGTATATTGTAGTCAGCTAGTTTTAAATTATGATAACTTCTTTTTCTTTATTTATATGTATTTATATCTTCATATGTTCCTAGCTTTAACTTCATCTGACAGTTTAGCTGTGGAGTGTTATTACCTGCCAATTTTTATGGATTTTCTCCCATCTTTCTGATGGGTCGTATTCTCTTGATAAAGACAGAGAATTTGAAAAAGAAGGAAAATAGATGGGGATAGAGGTAGATAGATGTCTCCATGTACACTATAATACATCATACTTTGCTCTGGTTTTTATTCTGGACTTGCAACCACTTGTTTTTTGGTAGTACCCAAAACTCCAAATCCTCTCATCATGAAAGTGGGTTTTTAGCTCACATCTGCTGTACGAGTAAACTGGGTCCATTTCATTACTCACTCTGCAGTTGCAGGTTGAGCCAGCATCACTAATTCACAAGATATTTAATCTGTGTTTTGATAATATAGAGAAAAAATGATACAAGGTTACCATAAGTAAGCATCTTTGTAGCTAAAATTAGCATATGGAGCCATGTGCAACTGCCCAAAATTCTGTTATAGAATTTCCTGTAGATGAAGTCTGCTTTTGGCCCATTTGCCCTGTTTCTTGAAATTATGCTAAGGACACCTCTGTTTCTTGATCAAACATTTCCTACTACTGCAGCTTAATTATAAACAAAAGTACATGCTCAACTGAAATATATATCATCTTAATGCAGGATTAATTAAGAATGGCAACTTTGAGCTTGGCCCTAATCAAACAGACATGAAAGGAACACAAGTGATACGCAAGAACGCCATACCAGAATGGGAGATTTCTGGGTTCGTAGAGTACATCAAATCAGGCCAAAAGCAAGGTGACATGCTCCTTGTAGTGCCAGAAGGAGCCTATGCTGTTAGGCTTGGCAATGAGGCATCAATTAAACAAATAATGAAAGTTATTAAAGGCATGTACTATTCCATAACGTTCAGTGCAGCTAGAACTTGTGCACAAGAAGAGAAACTAAATGTTTCTGTATCACCCGATTGGGGTGTTTTGCCAATGCAAACGATGTATAGTAGCAACGGATGGGACTCCTATGCTTGGGCGTTTCAAGCTGAATTTCCATACGTGGATCTTGTTATTCATAATCCTGGAGTTGAAGAAGATCCTGCTTGTGGACCTCTCATTGACTCAGTCGCAATAAGAGCTCTCTTTCCTCCAAGACCAACAAACAGTAAGTTCTTTATCAAATTCCCTTCAATTTTTTATATTCTTTAAAATGTTTTTCTAATACATTAAAAAAAAAATTAAAAGTAAGATATCTGAATTTTTAATTTTTTTATGTTATAATACACGCGTACGATGAAGTGGCAAAAACTATTTTTCATGATATTAAAGGGAAACATAAATATTCCAAGAATAGCTATTATTGATTGAATCAAAATTTTGCATTTGACCATGGTTATCAAATATTCATGTCATGTCCATGACTATAAGGTAGGAGTCAGTGTCTTCCATATGGTTCATTATTTTAGGCCATGGGTTATAGGTAGCATAGAAATTAAGCGATGTTGCACTAGCTTGCCTTTAAATTATACTATATGATATACGTATTTAGAAACTTGGGATCTCATTTTTTTTTTTTTTGGAGTTTCTTTGAATGACAAAGATGAAGCAAATGGCAAATCTGGATCATAAAAGAGAACAATAATATAGCCCATGAGGCCTAAATCAAATAATTAAGGTGAAAGTCTTAAGATTTGGAGGTTCTAAATTCAAGTTCTAGCCACACACATTATAGTTAAAGTTCTTAATTATCACCACGATAAAGAAACTAGTAAAAAAAAAACAATAATATAGAGAGAAAAAGTCATGTTCATTTTTATTTCCCTAAATATTAGCAACAAAACATTCAACTTATACACATTGACCAAAATTGACATAAAGGAATAATTTCTTTAAACCTTCATCCCATACAAAAATTAACAAAAAATTAAATAAGCACTTCTTACTTTTTCTCAGACAATGAAATGTTAAGTTTGAATTCCAATATGAGTTTATCATAATTTGGGGACATAAAGCCAATTGATAGTTGAGTTCATGTTGGGAGACGTCGCAGTCAAGCATGTAGTCTGCATCTTGACTCTTGAGCAATAACCAGACCAATTTATTTAATGCCCCATGTGGACTGCTAAATTACTAGGTCCCATGCACAGCAGCTGTTCTTTTCTGTCCTAATCACACCTGGAACATAACCTTAATTAGATTGCTGAATAATAATATGTTTTGCAGAGAACATATTGAAAAATGGAGGCTTTGAAGAAGGTCCATATATATTCCCCAACACATCATGGGGTGTACTAATCCCACCAAACATTGAAGATGATCACTCACCCCTTCCTGGGTGGATGGTAGAATCTCTGAAAGCGGTCAAGTACATAGACATGGACCATTTTTCAGTACCTCAAGGTAGGCGAGCAGTAGAACTAGTCGCAGGAAAAGAGAGTGCCATTGTGCAAGTAGCCCGCACAGTGATTGGCAAAACATATACCCTTTCGTTCGCAGTAGGCGATGCTAGCAACTCCTGCGAAGGTTCGATGGTCGTGGAGGCTTTCGCAGGCAAGGACACACTTAAAGTTCCTTATGAGTCAAAAGGCAAAGGTGGGTTCAAGCGTGCAGTGCTTAGATTCGTTGCTGCTTCTAACAGAACAAGGATTATGTTCTATAGCACATTTTACACTATGAGGAGTGACGATTTCTCTTCTCTTTGTGGACCTGTTATCGATGATGTGAAGCTGTTGAGTGTTCGTAAACCTTGACTGATGAATTGAAAAGCTAGCTATAAAGGTGCATGCAAATGCAAGGATAAAAGAGAAAAATTTACATGGGCTTGGTCTAAGAATTTCTAGCTATATATACTATCAGTATTTTATTTTATTATTTTTTTTTTGTTATATATCATGATCAAGAAGAGCTGCAAGCAAAGGAATTAAGGGTTTTTTTTAAGTGTGAGTTTTTTTAATAGCATGATCCAAAAATAAAGATAATATATTAATACTAATGTCAGGATAGATTATAGTATATTGTGATTTTATATATGATGAAGTGGTAATGTAATTTACCAAAATAAATAATGAATAGTTTTACATAATCTTCTTCATTTTTGTCTTTGAAAGTTTGCCTAATTAATTTTCAGTTGATTATTGAATTTAAGTTGATGTATTCAATGTTAATTTTAAGGATGAATTAAGTTAATTTTTATAATTTTTTATACTAATTTTAAATTTTAAATTCTGAAATTATTTTTAAAATAAAAAGAAAAAAAATCATCAAAACTCCAAACTGATGAATCAAACTGATATAAAGTAAATTCTATATGTAGATTAAAAAAATCAACCCTTATGTTTCTTTGTTATCATTTAAGTTAAAATTGCAGTTTCTTCCATTTGAATTGTCATTATCATTAAGAATCTAAATTCAAGTTGAACATTAATGAAGTATAAATAAAACAAATCAACAAGAATATGTTTCAATTCCCTTCTTAATGTTTAGAAGAAATTCAATCAATTAATCTCTCTAATAGCTAGGGTCTTTCACTTTTTTTTTGGATTATTGATATTCATAATTCATTAGAATCTGACTAATTTGACACCATTATATAAGCTATCATTCGAATCTGAGATGTTATTTAAACTAGAATAGTTCTTACCAGTTATTTCACCAATTGTTGGGAACTACCGATATTCAAAATTTATTAGATTCTAACTAATTTGACGCCATTGTATAAACCATCACTCCAATATGAGACGTTACTTGAATGAGAACAATTTCTACCAGTTGATTCATTGCTTTTTTTTTTAGTAAATATCAAGCTGCTAGTTAGACATAACTAGAATTATTTAATAATGAAAAAAATATGGGTTGAAGAAAAAAAAAATCCCTGTCTTTTTTTTTATTTTATTTTTTATTTAATCCCTGTCATTTGTATTAGAATGGAAATTCAAAATGGATTGAGCCATTATTGTTTTCTTGAGGCCCACTTTTTGGGTCAATCAAGCAGAGCCCGCACCTACTCGGCCCAGCCTTATTCAAAATTTAAAAAATCAATGGACCAAAACTCAAAATCTGACAAGTTTAACTGACGCGAGCCACACATGAGACGATCCGGATTGACCGACTTTTAATCGGACGGTCGAAAGAGCTGCGTCAGCTCTAAGCCACTTGAAGAGTTTGAAAAACACCAAGACGTATCTCGTACATCCCGATTTACAAACGGATCTCATCACCACCGTTCAAATCCCATCAAATTCAAATCTAGCGGCGCAACCCGTTTTCGGCGTAACAGGAGATTAAAATTGAAATGAAATTAGGGTCTGCTTAAACCTCCCTTTATAAACCTCGATTACAAGATTCTACTTCTAGTGTCTCTCTCTCTCTCCCTCTCGCCTTGCTCTTTGCAATTATTCAAAATCTCCATTTCAATAGCTCTGCAACACAGCGATTTAAAAATGGTAAATAGCTATTTTCTCTGCTTCGATCTCTTTTCGCTTCTTATTGATCTTTTTGCTCGATCTGTAGTGTTGTAATCTTCAGCTGATGATTATTGTTCGCTTCTTCGATCCAGCAATGCGATGTTGTTTCCAATGTTTAATCGTGTTTATTTATTTTCTTTAATTTTATCGTTATGCGTTGCTTTCGATTTTGGGTTTTTAGGGTTTCTTTTAAGTTTTTTTTATTTTTCATTTATTTGTCGATAATGGTTTTGATTCTTTTTCCTGGATTTTAGGCTCTACCAAATCAGCAGACAGTTGCTTATCCAAACTTCAAGCTTGTGATTGTTGGCGATGGTGGAACAGGTGTGTTCTTTTTTTTTTTTTTTTTTTTCAATTTCTTGTTATGTCCTGTTTGGCTAATAAATATGTATTTGGTTGTTCATGACATATATTGTATCTTTTTTGAGTGTTTGTTGTTTAATTGGAACTGGAGCGTGCTCCTTGATTTTTTTTTTTTTTTTGAGTTGCGAATTTTGAACTCTGCTTTTAATGATAATGTTCGTGTTTCTTTGGTTTATGGATTTTAGTTTTCATTTCTGATACTGTCTGGCTATGTTGCACGGAGACGGCAAAAAAAGGGGATACCGATACGAGGAAACGGTTCAATGTTTGCCTTCTAAATTAAAGTATTTAGGTAGTACGGATACGGGAAAACGTGGATAGGGAAAATACCTACTAATTGAAGTATCCGTGCAACATAGCTGTCTGGATGCTCAGTATGGTTTAACTCTTGATGCGATGGTTGTTCTGAATGTGCAGGGAAAACTACCTTCGTGAAAAGGCATCTCACTGGAGAGTTTGAGAAGAAATATGAGCGTAAGAATTGCCTCTTGGTGTTTGTTTTAGTTTGTCAACTGAAAAGCTTATATTTTCTTGGTGTCATTTTTTAATAATTTTTTTCCCTTGCAGCAACCATTGGTGTGGAAGTTCATCCCTTGGATTTCTTCACTAACTGTGGAAAAATCCGATTCTACTGCTGGGATACTGCTGGACAGGAGAAGTTTGGTGGACTTCGGGATGGATACTAGTAAGTTACTTAGTTCCTTCTTGCCACCTTAACAATTGTGGGAGAAATTTTTTATGGAATGCTTGCTCCCCAAAAATTTGATATGTTCTATTATTTTTTATATTTTCTTGAAGTTTGTTTAGACAGTCCAAGTTGGTTGCATTCTGTTTCGGTTGTTTTCTAGCTTTTGAAGTCACAATAAATTTGTTCATTTTGCAGCATCCATGGGCAATGCGCAATTATCATGTTTGATGTTACTGCACGGTTGACTTACAAGAATGTGCCTACATGGCATCGGGATCTTTGCCGGTAGGTCTAGCTTTCAATGCTATCTGATGAATATATTCATCATCAGGCAGGTTGTTTCTAATTCATAGTCCTTCATGCTGCTTTGTTTTCAGGGTTTGTGAAAATATCCCCATTGTTCTTTGTGGGAACAAGGTTGATGTGAAAAACAGGCAGGTTAAGGCAAAACAGGTTACATTCCACCGTAAAAAGAACCTGCAATACTATGAGATTTCAGCAAAGAGCAACTACAATTTTGAGAAGCCTTTCCTTTATCTAGCAAGAAAACTTGCTGGGTAAGAACTAATATTTTTTATTACTAATAATAATCGTAATTGCTATGAATGAACAACAAGGGTTAAAATGTTTATAATTGTCTTCTACTGCAGGGATCCTAATTTGCATTTTGTCGAGTCCCCAGCCCTTGCACCCCCAGAAGTGCAGATTGACTTGGCAGTACAGCAACAGTAAGTACTTTCGTATATGTGGTTATGTCTCTATAATATGCATGTCTCTGTAATATGTGGTTATGTCTCTATAATATGCATGCCATCAAAGCTTTCCCTGAAACACAAAATTAACTTTTTTTTGTAAGAACAGCTCAAATTTTGAATATCGGCATTGTTTGTTTTGAGTGCAAAGCAGGAGATGTGTTGTGCTTCATTGATTATTATAACATTATGTCTTGCTTTTTGTTTAAATAGGCATGAGCAGGAGCTTGCTCAAGCTGCTAGTCAGCCTCTTCCAGATGATGATGATGACACATTCGAGTAGAAGGCAGATGGGGTGCAATGAGATTTGCTGGAAGGAGAAGGTTTATTTCTATGGTTTTGAGGATGTTATTTTGCGTCCTTGGACATGTAAGAGTATGGAAGGAATTATTTCTGGGTTATATTTGGTGTTGCCCGTTTGTGTTGAGTTTTATATTTGATCACTTGTGCGGGAGTTTTTGCAGTGTTTATTCTTTCTTATTGGCAGTTTGCCGTTTACTGGTCAACAAATCTGTAGGATGTTATCGTAGATGTTCTATATCCTTCTCTTGATTTAAAATATGATGATATTGTGCCGGTTATAAATCTCTTATGGTTGCTTTGCCTTTGCTTGTGAATATTAGGCCATTTTTCATGGCTAAAATTAACAGCACAAGTATATAATGGTTGTCTTGTCAATCTGGCAAAAAATTAACATAACAAAAAACTATTCCAAATTGTTTCATCTAAGTGGTAGTTTGTTTCATGGAAAGCAAGGGGTGGGAATTGGAATCAGAATTATTTTCTTGAATGGGTAAGAAATGATTTTTTATTTTCATAAAATTAAGTTAAATTAATTGCAAATAAGATTTTAAATATTGGTATATATTATTAAAATATATGAAATATAATATTTTTTGAAGTAATGAAATAAAATATAGAAATTTGTAATAATTATTATTTAATATATACATATATATATACATAAATTAGGTTCATTTTGATTTTCTTGTAAATCAAATATTTTTTTGTTAAAATTTTCATTCAATTGATTGCGATTCCGATTTTGATTTTGGAAACAATCCCTAAATGCCTTTGCTTATTTACAGTCAACCTGGTCCAAATTGTGTTTCATTGGATGGAATAGAAAAATGCCTTTGCTAATTTAGTTTTTTGAAACACTGGAAAACTTATCGGAGCACACAGCATCAAAAACAACAAATATAATGCAAATACAGAACAACAAAAGCAACTAAATCAAAAGTGCCAAATTCTCGACAGGCACACTTACCACGTCTTTGGAAGCAAGGGTAGCAAATAATCACTTTTTAGGTGGGAAAGCTGTTAGATACCTCTGAATACCGGTGAGAACAAGGGCAAAACTTGCAGCAGCAAATGCGAACACTGTCCAAGGGCTACTGAAATGAACATGCAGCCACTCAGCTATCCATCTTTTTGTTATATTCTTATAATGCGACTGGATCTGCCTTCTAACATTCCAAAAAGCATCTTGATGAAGCACTAAGTACTTGGATATCTCGTTGAATAGTTCTGCGGCCTCCTGGTCGCTTCCTAGAAAATTGAGAAGTATGCCCTTCGATCTCAACTCCTTCACATCTTCAGCATGGTCGATCAGTGAATCCATGAAGCATATGTAAGAAGTAGTTTCTGCACCATTTGATGCGCCAGGGCAACTTTCATAGGCCACCAAGTTCAATAACAGGGACTTGGTCAAGTCATCTACACGAATCGGAGGAAGTCTGAGGACACCTGCAAGGAATTTTGTTGTGAAATGTAAGTCAATGAAACTATCAGTCTTGCTTGTCCGAAAGTGGATTCCCACGCTCTTGAGTTCCTTGGCAGAACGAAATGAGCGCCAATATAACTCCTCTTTGTTTCGGGGATTTGGGTCATTTTTCTTCTTAGCAGTGAATTGCGTATGAAAATGTTGAAGAAGATGGAGAGGTTCATGATCATGTTCCCCTTGTGTCTTTTCCACCACTGTTTGTGCTCGTGGCCAAAACCTTTTCACAGCTTTCTTTATCTTTTCCTTGATTGAATCTTCTTGCGAGGGGAAATCACGAATGTTGTTGATGAACTGGTTGATCTTTTTCATTCCTTCTCCTTCTTTGAATCTCAAGCTCATCAATGATTTCAGCACTACAAAAGGGATTTGATTCTCCAACAAGAACAAGTCCCTAACAATAAAAGGTTCAAAATGGTGTTTCATCTCTGTACCACTGAGAGAGATGATTTGGAGAATGAATTGGAGAATGAAACAACCATCAATAAACATCATTTGGGTGAATTCCCTGTCGTCAAATTCTCCAACTGAACCCTCAGAGTAGCATTTCTTCGCATCGTTGGCCACTTCAACCACCTTCCAGTACAATTCTTCAATGGGTTTTCTACTGTCTTCAACAAACTGGCGTGCCATAGTGACCTTGAACCTCTCCATTTCCTGCAACTCTTGTTTGCCATGGTGATAAGGACCAATGGAAACCACCAAAGGGTCGTAGCATTCACTATTCGATTCAATCGCACGAAGCATCCGTGGAACTTTCTGAATTTTTGCCTCTTGAACTTGGTTGTTTCCAGCCTGACTTCCCTCATTCATTATGGATCTTAACCACTCAATACTTGCATCATTTTCTATCACGATTTTTAGTGTTTCAGACATTGTCAAAGTTCTCACTATCAATCAAGCTGAGATGACATATAACAATGAAGCTGCGGTTGCATATATCAGGGGATGTTTCGAAAACTGAGGTAGCCTCTTGCCAGGGGAAAGGATCTTAATGAGATGCTTTAAGTGCTAATGATCAGTGCTTTTTGCAATGGATTTGGAGACACATTAAGTCGCTTTATTCTTATTCTTTTTTCTTCCTTTACCACGTTTTCCACAGCCTGCTAACATTGGTTTCATTTAAGATAGGAAACCGGAGACCTAACTTCTCGAGTATCTTATTACATACTCAAGAATATGATAAAGTGACATGATAAAGTTAGCCCAACTCGCCTGCTCAAACAAGGGTGCAAAATCCCACAATTCGATACTAAAGATTGTTACATTGCCTTCAAAAGTACAAATTTTCATTGGCTGAATGACCACAGATTCAACAATAGTAATACAGCTAATAAAGACCTAATTAGCTGCTACCTAAAATGAATGCTTGTTCCTGCAGAGATTAAGTTCCTTAGCTCCATCAAATGTTCATCATTGGAAATGTTAAGTGACATACGAAGATTTGTTATCAATACTTCTTGTTCCCAATTTAAGGGCCCAGAAGCATACAGTGCCTCCAAAGTACAACGATAAGCATGCAACTCTAAACTATGGATTCCTACTGCAACATTCTTCTCTAAGGAAAGGGAACATTTCTCTTCCTCATTTTCGTGGCCATTAAAGGATTCAGCATCACTGCTAAGGGTATCTGCATCAGCTTCTAAGATGGGACTGCATAGTTTATTTGGATTGTCAATAACAACACTGCAGCTACCAACAGAGCATTCATCACTATCAGAATCATTAGTACAAGGATCCAGGAAACAATTTCCTCTTGCTTGTTCCTGGAGCACTGGAGAGCTTATCCTCTGATAACAACTTGAAGCTGGAGATTTATCAAACTTCATATCCTTCCAGCAAGTCAGAACCCTGAAAATTGTTACAGCCAGCCAAGCCAACAGATAATCATTAGACAAAAAGTCAAAAACTATAAACACCATCCCAATTATCTCAAAAGCACTGCATTTCACAATCCAATATGATGACACACTATAGCAGACAAGATCAAAAAGCCAAAACACAACAAACCAAAATCAAGAAATAGAATATCAAGAAAGAACACATAAAAGAACTAAAGAAACAATCATTAATTAACATTTCCAGTTTCACAAAACAAAACCCACTTGCCATCTAGCCTTAACAATTGGATTGATCCAAAAAAGAATTCAAATTTATATACACAATCCTAGTAACATAAATGCCTAAATTCACATTAAAAAAAATCAATAGATAAGAACAGGAAATTAAAAATTTACAAAGGCAAAGCAAAACTAACTAATTAAATAGAAAGATGGTGAATAGAGAAGTGAATGTGGGTTCCCAGACCTTTCCTTAACAAATCTTTTGGAGTTCAATTGAGGATTTAGGTGTTTTCTTTTTTTTTTTTTTGGGTTTCTGGTTGAAGATGTTTTTTTTAGAACATACAGTATAAGTTTGTTTTGGAATAATATAATAATGTTTATTTTTTTTCTTTAATTTAACGTGGAATTTAAGTTTAACACCAACCAGAAGAAGAATGAGGAGTGCGCATTGCGCCATATCTAATTTCCACCTAATTTTT
>CATIWK010201731.1:0-13528 GCA_949634005.1 Mallotus japonicus
CAATTTCATAGTTTATGGAACCGTATCTTGGATGGTTCAGAGTCGGTTCAGATTTCGATTCCGAACCAAATTTCAGTTCTAAAATTGTTATTATTTTTTAATTTTATAATTATATTTAAATAATTTAAAATATTGTAATAATTTTTAAAATAATTTAAATTAAGTCAAAAACACAAGTGTAATTATAAATTGAAGTGACTAAATTTTAAATAATAAATGAATTAAAATTAACAATGAAAATAATAGAAAACACTATATATTTATGGAGAAAATAAAAAAAATGAAAAAAAATTGAGGAAATAATAATAACAATAATAATAAAATGAGTAGTAGTAATGATAATAATAATAGTAATAATAATAATAATTAGAGAATAATAATAATAATAATAATAAATTTTTTTTGGTTCGGAACCGGAACCGCTAGTTCACGGTTCAAATTTTTTTGAACTGGCCATAAACCGGCCTTTCCCAATTTCGAGCCAGTTGAAGCCCGATTCTGAGTTTAACCGGTTTCGGACCCGAACCGACCCTTGGCCAGGCCTAACTGACATTAAATAATTAAATTATATATTAATATATGACATTGAAATATATATATATATATATATATATAATTAAATTTTTCAAAAATATTATAAAATTCAAACTTTTCTGGGTCAAAATTATCAATATGTAAAGTCCATCGAATTTTACTAATCCGATTTTATCTAAGTAAAACTGTAAGGACAGAAATTATAAACTTTAAATTATGATATAATGTATAAAAGTATAAAATATAGTATTATAAACCTCAAATTTAATATAACTTTAATTAATAAATCTCCTAAAATATATAGCATCTATATTTAATTGTAATTATATTTTAATATTAATTTTGGGGTGAGTCTCATAAGTATAGTTTGAATCAAGTTGAGGTCGGTTCGATGAATTTAGTTGTCTAAGAAGCAAAATTGGCAACTTCAAAGGGCTAAAAGCCCAACAAAAAGTAGCTCACCACCGCAAGCTAGCCATTTGACAGCGAGCTAGTAGCAAATAGCAACCCAGCACCAACAAACGAGGACCCAATTGTCTCTCAACACGAATCATCCAATCACGCAGATAATTCTTGCTTTATTGCCTTTTCTTTTTTCACAGTTTAAACATGATAATGATCAAGAAAAAGTTCCATTAAAAGAATCAAGAAATTCAAAGCAATTTAATTTTCTTCCAAAGGTAAGCTTTTTTTTCTCTTTTTTGTCATATGGGTATCTGTGTCTTGCATTTATGTTGACTTTTAGGTATGATTGATGTTTCTGTTTTTGTAAAGAACTAATCTTTAGTCTATTCTGCATAAGGGAATTCTTGGTCTTTTGATATTGTTGAGATATGTGAGCTGTAACTGGTCGAATTTGTTGGATAATGATAAGGATTCGAAGTTTTATTTTCTTGGTTTGAGCGTTTGTAAGGTTAGTTGAATTGGGATTTTGATCAATTGTTATATGAGTTCATGTTAGATCGCTAATTAAGCTACTATATATAGAACTTGATTGACCAATTGTTTATCCTTTTGGACAATGGTTTTCTTGAAAATTTCTATGCTATGTATGTGGAGCTCGAGCTTGTTTATTGGTCCTTGGACCTTGTTTCATGTTGTTTTAAATGTAATGTGAAAACTTAAGAGCTTTTACATAAACCCTTTTTCACGATGTTGTAATTTGAACATAATGAAACAAGGAGGTTGATTGAATGCAAGCGTCAGAATTTACATTCCTGGTTTTGGTTGATTTCTGATATTCCAGAATCTGTTAAAAGTTCAGTTAATGGTTTGCAGTTCTTGATACCTTTTAATTTTAAATGCTATATGCACAGACAAGCTCACGGGCATATTATTGCTACTTATTGGACCTAGAGGATTTAAAAATTGAAATCTTAACTTGCTTTCTTTTATGTAGTCATTGGTGGAATCCAATTACAAGTGTGTTAAATCTACAACAAGTGAGAATCTTCTAGTCATGGAACATTTTTGGAAGGCTGAACGAGAAGCTGCTTGAGCATATTTACTAATCAGACTGAAGCTATGTTTGAGTGTTAACATTGCTGTGGAATTATATGTTTAATTTGGTCACTGATGTGGCCGTTATATTTTCTATTGAGCAAGATTTTTAATGTGGAAGAAGCAGAAGATAAAATAAATGGTTCAGACGGAGATCATGTAAATGCAAGAGAATGTCACCCTATTGAGCCATCGTCAAGCAGTAGCAAATGCCAAGATGCTGTCTTGAGAGGTTCACACTTTGTTGAAGTAAGGGCATTATTACTTTATGCTTCTCTCTTTGTAAGGTTTGACAAAGTTGTGGTACAATGCATTAGAGCTTTTCATTTACTTTAAATTTCAATCCATTAAGTTGTCTTGGTGCATTCCAGGTTCCACATATAAGCCAGCTGCACTCCTGGGATTGTGGCCTTGCTTGTGTTCTGATGGCTTTGAATGCTCTTGGTGTCAACAATTGCAGCATTCAGGCTTTGGCAGACTTATGCCACACAACTAGGTGCATTATGCTTCCAAAATTAGAAATTTAACTTCTTTTGTTTGTAGAATTAAATTTGATTTAGCTTACCTTTGTAGGAGTTTTCTCTTGGAGGTATTGTGATGAAAAGGACCTTCTTGAAAATTTTAATTAGAAGGGTATCAAACATTTTGCAATATGACAACTTGTAGGGAAAAGATTTCAAAGCAGTGAATCGATTTTTTTATACTGCTTGTTTCAACAGCATCTAAAATGGTGCTTTTGAAAAAGAAGTCTATAAACTTAATGCCAAAGAGGCTAATAATGGCCTAAAACTATGTTATCCATTGCGAAGTCATCTTGTGGAGATAGGAAATAAAGGTCTAGAGGTCAGCTTGAAATACAGATGATCTGTGATTATCTTATTGGTTTTGCTATGAGACTTTGGTGGTTGGTTCGATGAACTAGTTAAGCTGCATGATATAGCCATGTATTTCAATGTCTGTTGAGTGTTGCATTCAAGTGTAACACCATGAATCAGTTATTTTGTCCTGTGTGTTGGTGTGATTAATTTGTATGAATCTTACTCTTAGCTTTCTGATTGCAGCATTTGGACTGTCGATCTGGCATATTTACTGCAGAACTTTTCTGTTAGATTTTCCTATTACACGGTAACGCTTGGGGCAAATCCAAATTACTCTGCTGAGGTATTTTACAAGGTAATACTGCCATATTTGTGACTTTTTTTTTCTTTTTTTTTTGCATCATACATCTTGGTCAATAGCATTGCTATGCCTTATCTGTAGTTTGCAAGTTGATTAGATATTGTATTGTAGACTAGCATTTTCTCTAACAGTATGACATTAACGATTAATGCTCAGTCATCCCAGTTGTCAAGTATCTGATTATTCATTGTATTTGATTTTAGAAATTTGCAACAGTTATATCATTTTTTTTGCATTGCCGTTTAATATCCAATCCTGCACGTATAAATTGTCATTCCTCTGCCAGCACTAGCTGTATTTAAAAGGAAATCAGAATTTCACTTTTATTTCTCAAGTAGTTTTGCTTAATCCATGATGTGTAGGTTATCAATTAAATCTGTTCTTCCTTATTTTTAATTTGGTTGACTGATGATAACTGGTTCATTCTTAATCATTTATAAAAGTACTCACAGAAGTCTAGTTTTTTGCAGGAACAACTGCCTACTGATCTAGCGCGAGTGGACATGCTCTTTCAAAGAGCACGAGAAAAGGGGATCAATATACAGGTATATAAAATTCACCCAGGAGGGGAAATCATATGCAATTTATAGCTTCATAGTGGAACATAGTTTTTACATTTCAAAAATTCATCGCGACAGGTTTATTTTTGCAGCAAATAATGTGAATGGACACACTGTGATGATTAACTGTAAGATAGGGTGCCACATCAATGCAATTGAAGAAAATGAATCAACCATTTTTCTCATTATAAAAGATTCTTGATTCTTTGGAACCATTGGAGTCTTTATGTCAAAAATTATCTCATTACATTATATGATTGTTGGAAGAGCAGGATTTATATCAGATCAATCAGAAAAAAAAAATATATATATATATCCTGAACAATCAGATTTTGATGTGTACTGTTGTTTTAATGTTACTTATGTAGGTTTAGTTTGTGAACCTTTTCCTTTTACAGTGCAGGTCGATCAATGAAAAAGAAATTTCTCTTTTGATCTTATCAGGAAAATATATTGCAATTGCATTGGTTGACCAGTACAAATTGAGGTATAATTTTCTGTAATGCTTGCTTCTGATCTTTCTCTTTGGACAACTTCTTATATTGTAACAATTGCCTAATATCAATTATTTTGTTGAAATTTCATGTCAGTCGGTCTTGGGTGGAGGATGTTATGTTATCAGGCTTGGATGGTAGCAACTTGAGCTATACAGGTGAGCAGTAGCAATTTATTTGCCTTTTTCTATGTTTGCCTTCTGATTATTCATTCACACGTTGGAGGGCTTGTTCTTATTCAATTTATTTATATGTGTCACCATTTGGTTTACTCAAAATCTTTTATCTTATTAGGACATTATGTTGTGATATGTGGCTATGATGCTAGTGCAGATGAGTTTGAGATTCGAGATCCTGCCAGTTCTTGGTATATCCCTAGTTTCTTCAGTTCACTGCTTTTTCTCCTTGCATTGCACAACATTGATTTTTCGCATTGTTTTCCTTTTAATTGCTATTGGGAGTACTTGAATATGGATTGGCCAATCTAACCAGTATGGGCATGCAAGAAAACTGTGTCATTTGGGGTCAAAGTATTAAATTGGTACATGTATTATTCCCAACTTGCATGGACTTTCCCTCCAATTTAAAAGGAGGCACCATACTAAGTCCAGGCGTCAACATCCTACATACGTTGTTGCTTCAGTATATGATGAATTCCAATCTTTTTTTATTCACTCCTAGTGCACCTTGTTGAGCTCCCTTTTTGGTGTTTTTTTAACCTTTTTCCATGTCAAGAAAACAGGGAAGTAACTGTGAAGCAGATTTCCTTACCAAGTAATCCGTGAACTGCTGTCATAAACTTAAAGAAATGCTGTATTAATCACAATTCATTTATGCTGTACTGGACTTGTTATTCAATGTTATTGAATCCAAATGTACTTGTTATTTAGTTCAATGGTCATACTGGTAATGTATTGGCCTAGTTAACTATAGTTCAATATATGGATTCACTTTAGAGCATCGCTGCTAAATTTGCTTTGCATTGAACTTTCTGAAAATTGAGTACCTCTTGAAGATAACCTTTCCTCAACTACTATTCTAACTCCAAGATATGTTTTACCTTCTGGTGGAAGAACTGAACATTGAGAACTAATGCAGGATAAGTGAGAGAATCTCATCTAAATGCCTGGAAGAAGCACGCAAATCCTTTGGTACCGATGAAGATCTTCTCCTGGTAATCTAATTTAATAGACTTTTTTCATTTTATCGCATATCGCATCAGAATTTGCCAGAACATTCTTAAGATTCAGCGAATGAAAAGTCTTTGGAACAGAAAGTCTGAACTGTAGCAGCATTCCTGCACGGATGTGGCTATGCTCAAGCCTAAACTCTACCACCCTTGTTGCAGGATCGAAAATGATCTTTACTTATTTTCCCAATATAATCTTGAAAATTCAATTGGATGGATGCATTTCTTCTTATGATGGGATTAAAAGTTGGATGAACAAGAAACAATACAATCTTTTATCAGATATATATTTTTCAACACATCTTCTAAGTATAACATCTTGGTTGCAATACTTTCATGCAGATATCTCTGGAGAAGAGCAATGAGCAGAACAGTTCTTCTGGGCAACATTCTCTACATGTCAATATTTCTTGACTCCAAGCTAATGGCGATTGCATGATACTTCTGCATATGTTACTGTAATTGTGCATAACACGTGTGTAAAAGTATTTATAGCCTGGTTTGTGATTACGCCTATTTCTCTGTAAATAGTTTTCGAGTTTCAAACTGTACTTCCTATTGTAAATTGTCATGTAACATAGTCAATTTTCTTTTTTCAAGTCAATCAATACCAAGGTTCTATTCTCATCTTTCCTGCTCATTTTACTATAATAATACTGCTCTATTGCGCTTATGGACACATGTACATGAGCACCAGCATTTAGATATTACCCTTTCAATGCCGAGCAGGCTCGCAATTGGAGGCAACTAATGGGGTCTGATTCTCATTTTCAGGTCATGAATTTGTATGTTGAGATATTAAATGTTGTTAATGAACAGTCGAAAACCTGGAAAAGAAGCCAGAAATAATTGCCATGACATGACTAGAGCTGTGAAGTGCATGATGCCCTTAAATCTTACTTGTGGGCATTTATTTCACTAGCGAACTCTGCAAAGTCCCGTGACAGGATTAAATGCATCATTTGCACATATCTGCAACTGGCAAGTCTTTGTTGTAAATCCAAACCACAAACTGTTCCACAGACTCGCAGATGTCCTGGAATTGGAGGGTTACCCACCTTAGCAAATTGCAATTGGCAAACATAAACATTCACAAGGCCCACCATGAGAATCAAACTAATCGTACAAATGAACCAATAATTTGTCAATTTAAACGGCAAAACCCTCTTTTAGCCATTTCAAGATCAACCCTTGTCCTTTCCTCAAAAAAAAGATCAACCCTTGTCGTTTATAACTGCAAAACGTGATTACTCAACAACTAGGCGTTGGCTATTGTTAATTAGTGAATGTGAACTGTGAATTGTAGCACTTGTTGAAAACCATTGAATACCATTTATTTGAATTTTTCTGACAAGAACCTCCAATGGATGAAATATGGAAATTTCTGACATTTTATGAGTACTTTTTGCCTAAAGTGTGATAATACTACAACTATACATAGGTTAAATACTAATTTTCAGTTGTGGAAATTTCTATCAAAAACTTCAAGTTGTTGAATGAAAGTTCAAAAATATTTATTTACTTATATAGTCATTTATTATTAACTTTTTTTTTATTTGATATCTTGATATTCGATAACCATAAAGGTTCTCACTATTCCGGAGTTCGAGCTAGATGAACTCTTAGAAAACTTTAGCAGTTGAAATGTTAAATAAATTAACAAAATAAAATTAACCGCAAGTTAATTTGTGAGATTAGTAAAATTTTCATAACACATGGAAACATAATCAAAACGCTAAACTCTATATTATGAAGTGAAACTTAAAAATAAATTTACATCTTTAACATTAACTACACAAATTTAAACCTATATGGTTTGAATAATTTATTCTTTTATAAAATAATGAAGTATTTTCACAATATATCTAATATAAAAGTAATTTTCATTCGAAGCTGATATTCGTCAAAAAAATATATAATTTGTTGAAAATTAGAATTTCTCATCCTCACACAAAAAATTAATACAATAATACACCAACAAATATTGATTTTTTTGAACCATTAAACTTAAATTGCAAGTATTGATTGATTAATTATTAAGAAATTAGTAAAAAATTATTAAGGTGTGATATCATATGGCAAGAACATGTTGGAGGGAATCAAGTCAAAAGTGAAGGGTGAGGAAGCAAAAAAGAGTGGGAAGACAAGTTCCAAGAATCTCCATAAACAAGACCATCCGACACACAAAACTCCTTTTGTTCATAGAACTATGTAAACATGTCCCTCCATGCACACACCCCATACTTTGGTCTAAATAAATTAATAATGTATCATTGCATCATTATTTGTCCTTATCCTTTTTTTTTCTATTATTTTCTTTGCTTTTCTTGTGTTTTCTACCACTTTCTTTCTTGCCAATCACTATATAAAAATTTATTAAAAATTCTTCTTGTTTTATTTAGGTCAAACTGAAACCAAACATAGTGACAGTGGCTTATAAAATAATACAAATCTTTTGTGTAATTGTAGTGACGTGAATGGAACAATCTTTTGCTTTTTTATCTTCAAATCGTTCCTTTTGAGGTCACTTGGTGGAATTTTTTTATCAGAAAATCTTTTGTTTTCATTAGGATTTAATTATGGAATCAAAACCTTAATTTAGGGAAAAGTGATAATTAAATGATTATTATTCTATATGTTTAATTGTGAAAGTACAATAACAAATGCTATAAAAATATCAGTTTGTGCTATACCTTACTCTTGTCTGTCTATAGGTATTAAGGTTTTTATTGTTACTAAAAGATTGGTATGTTTATTTCTAATTCTTTGTTTTTGTACTCTTTTTCTTAATGCAAATTAAATCTTTGTAGACGATGATCGAATCTCTGATCTATAGATGTTTTAAAGAGAATTATATCATTAAATTGTTCAATTCTCTTAAATTTCTTTTATGGATAAAATAATGAAATTAACGTTCATGATTTGGGGTCATTGTGTCTCATGTTGATATTTTTTATTGGAAAAGTTTATATATTATTTTTATTCATATATATGTGTAAAAAACTACTTCCATGAATGATCTAGGATTTAAATTCATTATAAATTTCCAGAGTTGGAAAAAAAATGAAATGGGATATGTTACATAATTCAAACTCTAATGGATTTTTAAAATATCGCATTATTGGCATGATAGTAAAAATATCACGGAACTTCTGATTTCATCTAGAATTAAGTTCTCTCTTTTATAATAATGGAAAAGAAAAAAGCATCCAAAAATGCATAGACAAAAATTCCTTCAATTATTTTGTGGGTAGAGCATAAAGCAAAGTATGCTTGCACATAATTTTATAACTAGCCCAGTTTAGATCAAATCCTTTGCCATACTAAATTTGGCCACAAAATGTTTCAAAAGAAATATGAAAATATATATAAAAAAAAATTAATAGAAATCATGTGGATCCACTCCTAATCAAAGTGGGCATGACAAGTGTATGGCAATATACACAAAATCTATAACAAAAACTTCACATGATGTATGATTTAGAAGCACATAACTTAATGTTACATAAGGTTGGGACATTTGATGCACCATTTTACCAAATTATGCACCTTTGTCTTGTATTTGTTTTTATTTTAAGGTCTGAATGCAGTGTAGGTTAGGGCACTTCTATGAACTCTCTATTCTTGTCACTTCATGACAAGTGTTTTGCTCATGACAGACCATCCAAATCTGCCAAAGATTAGAACACTTTTTTGTTTTTTTTTTTTTTGGAAATGCATGTTCATTGTGTATGGTCCTAAATCTAATCTAGTTATAGATCTAATGTGACTAATTTTGTACCTGTTAATCACATGGGCAAGATTAATATGCATTGGATCAACTATTTTCATTGCATTATCATTATATACAATTTTCAGGAATCTTGGCTGTTTTTTAAACAAATGGTTTTTAGTTTTGGCATGATCATCTACTGTTTGCATATATTTTTTTCTTTTAACAGTGTATAATTGTTAGTTACTAGTTATTAGTAGGGAAAATGGAACATATTATTAGATTTAAGAGATAATTATATTCACCAATCGATCTATTTTTTGAAATTCAAAGATTATACACTAAAAAATAATTACCTTAAATGGTAACGAGAGATTTTTAATTCGAAACCTCTCATTCGACAGAATGTCACACTATCCCATTCATCTTGATAGGCCACTACTATTTGAATATGGTTTGAGGATTCTCAATTTGCTAATTTTCATATCATAATGGTGCAATTTTGAAATGTATAAAAATTAACCCATATTTGTTCACAACATAATTTTTTTTTTTTTTGAACAATTGTTCACAACATAATTTGAGCAAAATTTTAATTGCATTTTTAATCCAAACAAAAATTCAACGTAGGGTAAGCTTGAGTCCACTATACTCTAAATGATATTGTACTACACAAGTACACATGCTAACTAAATGAAGAATGGGAATTAATAAGTAGAATTGGAAATTATTTTATTTAGTTAAAAATAGACTTAATGCACTTGTGCTCTTATTTACTTTACATCTTTTATTATTTTGATTTTTCAACTTACAAATTAATTAATTTTTTTTTTTGTCCTAGATCAAGTAGTTAAATCACAATGTCACAAGGAAAAGAGATAGGGAGGTGGAAATTCGATCCCTAGTCTCTTTAACTTACAAATTAACTATTGACATTTTTAAAATGCTATTAAAATGTTAAAATAATATTTTATAATTTAAATATTTGAACCAGATAAATGTTTATAAATTATATTTTTAACAAATTGAGATATTAAAATAATTAATTTGTAAGTAAAAAACTAATAAAATATAAAAGTTTGAGGAGTGTTTATATATAAAACTTTTGAAAAATACTAAGTCTAAAGCTAATTTTTTTTTTTGAACGAAGTCTAAAGCTAATTCATGAGAAAACAAAAGATAAAAGAGATTAGGCATAAATGATTTCCATATCTTGGACTAACAAATACAAAAATCCAAAAATAATTAAAGCATACTTGAAATAATACCCCTTAAAATGATAAAATTAGAGCACTTGCTTCAAGATTTTGACCATTGACCTCCTCATTTTAGAACATTGCTCCCATGTGTGACCCCTCTTGTGGGACACAAAGGTCTTCTATGCTATGGCATACCCACATCACACACAAACCAGTCCTGAAATCAAATGGTATCCAATGCATGTGTTGATAATTGGACCTACAAAATTCATCATCTTCAAAAAAAATTTTGAAATTAGGTGGAAAAATCAGAAGCATCACAAAGACAAAATTATGGCTATAAGGTACAATAGATATTACTTGTCATCAACTTTTTTCCTAGCTGTAAAATCAATCAAATGTGCATAATATTTTTTTACCACTATAAAATATAGTATATTTGGTCGAAAAAAAAATATAGTGTATAATATTAATTCATAAAAAAAAAAAAAGAGGAATTACAAGAAAAAAGAATAAGATTATTGTACCAAATATAATAACAATAAAAAAATTAAATAAGGATACCTAGGAAACCCACAAAAAGTCATTTGGTTGGGTAATGGAAGGTGACCTAACTAAATATTTTGGCAGAGCCGAAGTAGAGAGTACACATGAAATATTGGGGACTATAATGGGAAAGTAACTTGAGACCTACTCAAATATCCTGTGAGGTCCCAATCAACTCCTTTCAACTCTTCTCCTCCACCTTCTTGTAGCATAACATGACTACATGAGTAGGTTTTTTTTTTATCATTATTAAAATGCTAGACTATTTAAATATTTATAATATAATAATTCTTTATTTTAAATTAAATTAAAATTAATTTTATAAATTAGTGATAGTAAAATCTAAAATTTATACGCTTCATAAACTATTATAAACCTCATTAATTTTATGACAAAAAAATTATATATACTCAAAAGAAACTAAATGGATAATCGACGTAATTAGCACCTCTAATTTTCTTATTACGTATAGATTATTTTTTAATTTAATTAAATTGGAATTACTTATTTAAAATGATACTAAACTAAAAAATTATTTTGAGAAAAAAATAGAATTTATTTTGAGAAAACAAAATGATGGTATTCCACATCTCAAACTAAAATTGACAATTTACTCCAAATGGAAATTTAGAATACTAACTAGGAAAACTTCAACAACAAATGTCATAGCTTTGTGTGAGGCTTATTTATTTTAATCTAAATCATGTGTTGAGTTGTAAACCAAATTGGGTTCAATTATTCATATGAAAAAAAATAATTCTATTTATGGGTTTGATTTTAATATTGTGATAACTAGCCAAGTGGCTTTTAAACCTAGATCCCATCAAACCAACCCAATTTTCTTTAAAAGAGCTGTTGATACTAGAAATTATAATAATGCTAAAGAGTCTCATTATCCAAAATTCAAAGGGGAAAGTATAATTTTCTATTTTTTTTTTTAATTTAGGTGTTTAGCAAAGATGGTTCTGTAATATTTTTTTATCACAATTGACTATGGTCTCTTGTAATATTTTTCATGAGAATCGATAGAATTCTTATTTTTGCTTAAAGAGTTAAATCAATGACTGTATAAGTGGTTATTTGTATAGTAATTTCATAGGGACTTAGTGAGTTGGCCATAGTTGGCTCAAGATTTTGATTTTGTATCAAATTGTTTGTTTGCTGTAACCGTATTTTCTTAATGAAAACAAATTTCTAAAAAAAAAAATCGACTATTTTATGCATTGTTCCATTAACAATTAATGTTTAAAACCTTTAACGCAGTCTAACATGCTGATACGGTAGTCAATATGGTGTCTAACATGGATTAAAAATCACAATATGGCTAAAGAATTTTTTAAAAAAAAAATGATAATGGTAGATATCGTTGATAGTGACATTTGTAGTTCATATAAAGATAAAAATATGTTTTCTAAATTCACACTTTTATCTTTCTTTATTTTTATTGACATAAAATACAAGAGACAAATCAATGGAGACTCATCTACCCATATCCAAAAAAAAAAAATCTACCCATATCCAACTTTATCAAAAAAAAAAAAAAAAGTACATGAATGTCACTGGTAGCGACATTCAACTTTATTAAAAAAAAAAAAAAGGTGAACGATGTGTTTCACTAGTAGTCTTAATCTCCAATTAAAAGAAAAAAAAAATTCTTGCCTACACTGGATGTATTACACGATTTATGGTATATCAATCAAGTGATTTATACTTGATTATTGAAAATGAGACAAATTTCTCTTTGTTACAAATCTCACAATTGAATGTAATATACCTAATGTAGGTAAGAATTTACCAAAAAAAAAAAAAAAGGTGCCCCTTCAATTTCTCTTCCCAATCTCCCACCATTTACAAAGTTTAACGGTTTCTCCAAAGTGCATGTCTCTCAATTGATACTACATGTATATATGAACCTTCCTCCCTACTTTTTTAACCTCTTTAATTTCTCACTTATTTCCTCCTTCATATTGGCTTGCTCTATCTGCAATTCCTCAATATTTTTCAAGGTCTTCTTGAAAGTTTTACATATTTTTCTTAAGAATCTTGATTCATTCCCGTCAAGGACTGATCTAGCATTGCATTTGGGGAGGGGCCATCATTGACTTATGATAAAAGAAGGGAGAGAAATGTTATTTTTAAACTTACAAGACAAAAGCCAATTCTTATTTTTCATTATTTATTACTTAGTTTTTTCAAAAAAACAAAATGGGAGGGGTCAGGGCTACTCCTATCTCCAAATTAGATCCGTCTTGATTCCCATATTAAAGGTTTAAAGTTGTTATCTTTAGTCAATTCAAATAGTATAATTGAGTTGACTTGAATTTAATCACTTTGCGTTTCATAGAATTTTTCAACATAAATTTGACAAAAAAGAAAGAATCCTAACAAATTGTGGTAAATGGTAATACTCTTTTGAATTATAGTGAAATGCAACTGTATAAGTATGGTTTGTAGCTGAGGGTGAAACTACAACGTACCAAAAAGTAGTAAAGTCCAATCTTACAAAACTATGCTTATTATCAATAACAACTTGATTGCTACAACCGATTTTTTTATCAATAGCATATGAATTTGCCCCTCTTGCGAGGGTTATGCTCTACAAATTTCAAATTTCA
>CATIWK010201750.1:0-12259 GCA_949634005.1 Mallotus japonicus
AACAGACAATTGCTGGACGGAAAACTCTTATTACATGGCCTTATATGATCCCAGTCAATATTTTCCTTTTGTTTTTTTATATTTTTTAAATTAATAACAGTAAAAATTAAATTTTAAATTTCAAAATAATTTTAAAAAAAAATTCACTTAATTATTTTTTCATTAATATTTTTTTTATCGTTGTTTTAATTTTTATCATTTAATAATTTGATTTTACAGAAATGAAGTTGAACAAGAACCTGGTAAAATCATTGGCAATGCAATAGAGCAATTAGTATTTTTTTTGTGATAAATATGATAACTAAATTCTAATTAATTTAATTTGATTTTAACAGAATTACGAGCAATAAAGATTTCTGATAATTAATTTAACACAACTACATTTCTCACAATTCAAACTCGAAATATCATTTAAATAAGAATAGTCTCCATCAACTGATCCAATGATTATTTATAGCACATAATCTATTTTAACAAAAGAAACATGTAACAATATGCTCATCATAAACATTACTTATGAATAATTTACACATGTACATATAAATTTTCTGATGTATCAAAAGAAAATGTTATGAACCGCAACAATAACAATCTTTTGCTAATTATTAAGAGTTCATGAACCCAATAACCAGTAATCATCTATTTTATTATTATGGGTTTAATTAGGCCCACTTCAATACCCTTGGAATTGGCAAATTAACACTTGATCCAGTTTAAGATTAAGAATAGATCAGATATTTATGACTACAATAGAGAACTAAGTCCTATACTTAATTTATGGTAGTCTCAACATCTTAATGTTAACATATACTAATTAAAATGTAAAATTTTGGTATGTCTTGAATATAACTTTCAACTTTTGTCCCTTGCAAATATTAAATGGGAGATTTTTATTTATAGTGTATTATATCCGAAGGGTAACACGTTTTAAAGATTTTATATTTTTCTTGCTAATAATAACATATGTATTTTTGGACATGTAATACATGATCTAGTATCATTGGAACATGAAAAGAGATAGTTAGTTATTAGCTTTTAAAATGGAATAAATCTAGTATTGAAATAGAACTTGAACTTGAAATCTATCCTCCAAAAATACAATGTGTTTACCATTTGAATTACACTTGAATTAAACTTGATGTGCAAAAATATGAATTTATATGTTATAAATTTTATTGTTTCAATATAATACTACAAAATAGTAACACTTTAATAACCCCTTATTAGTTATTAGAGACAGCCTAAACTCAAAATTTTCTTAATTATTCAGGAGGATCCAATTGATATATAGAACCCGTGAGCCACATTTTCTTGTTCTCCAAATCTATTTGTGAGGTATATTACATTTTTTCTCTTCATCTATCGACTGACAATAAATCTTTGAAGCCATTTTCCAGGAACGTTTATTGCACCGCTTGAAGTGTAAAGATATGTATGATAAATTAAACGTTAAGAACAATGTAAAATTCTCAAAGATTTAACGAAGTGCTCTCAAAGTTTAAATTCATGATCAATTATTTTCACGTAGCTAGGTTTAAAGAATTTTAACTATTCTAAATTTAATTAAATTTTTGGATGTGATCATCATGTTTCACTCATAACAATTTGCTCCTCCATTATAAATGTAATTTGTTTCAACTCTATCCAAATTTTAATTCAAATGTAAAATTAATGATTTGGTATTTCTTTTTTTATTTGATCTCTCTAGTATATGACAGTCATAAAGACTCCAACTATTTCAAAATTCGAACCGGATAAACCCATAAAGAAGATAAAATTCTCCCAACACCTATTTTTTCCATATATCATATTTGAATTTGAAACTTTAAACAGATGTAAGTTAATGATAGGTATCTCTTTTGCAAATGTAATTTTTTAAAAATGTTAATTAGATTATACAATTCTAGTAATGAAGACATCACGCAAACATACTATATCATCAATTGCCCACTTCAAATCAAAATTTAAACAATAAGAGTAGATTTAAAATTTTGACCAATATTCAAGGCAATTATGATCATTAAATCTTCTATATAACTAACTTTCAGTCCGATTCAAAATGTTGAACCAACAATTGTAACTGTGTGATTGCTTCAAGAATAAATCAATTCCACAAGGACGAAAGATTGAACCACACCTAACTCTTGCCTTGAGTAACAGTTTTTCGAATGAAAGCCATATGGCATCATTAATGTTGGACGGTTGGATTATAAGGTAGATAGGTAGTACATTTTATTGAGAAAAAAGATACTATTCAACAAAAATATTTTGAACATTACATCAACTAGAAAAATCCTTTGATGAGAGACACAATTACACAACATAAACACAAAGATAACAACTCAAATCTTGATTAATTAATTTACAATATAGTTTGAAATTTAAACAACTACTAGCTAACTAGCTAGCAACACAATACGCTCATGTAATTCATTAATTAATCTATAACTTTCTCTCATGGATCATCTAAGCATCTGCATTGAGTTAATCATATTGGGATGGGCAGGCTGACAGTTCTTCATCAGAGAAGAGTAACCCATGTTTGGCATTGTTAATCCTGAGAATTGAAAACCTGCTGCACCCATTGATCTATTAGCTCCAGCTTGTTCTAAAGATTGCACTTGTTTCTTCAAGAATTTCACATAATGTATGGCCTCATCCAACATTGAAGCAGTGTCCATTTTAGTTCCTCCTGGCACTAATCTTTGAAGAATCCTTATCCTTTCGCTTATTCGTTCTCTTCTATGCCTTGCTGCTACACTCTGTGGATCTTTAGATATCTTCACGTTTCTTCTTTTTGGAGGCTTAACCGATTCTGGGTCTATATGGATTGGTTGCATGGCTGCAATGCGAAAGATCATTTCTCTAATAGCTGCTGTTGAGTTCTTCTTCTCCATTGAAGACAAGAACGAGTTTGCATTTGAGAATGGCGGTGGATACTTGAATTTTGTGGTGACCATATTGTGCTGATGTAGAGAATCTGTGTTCATGGTGGGTGGTTCTTGAATTGGAGCAGTAGCGGCCATAAATGGAATCGAAGGAGATAGATTGATTAGTGAGGGTGAATGATGATAAAGAGGAGGTGAGTTGGTTACAATGGTAGTACTGTTGTTACTACTATTATTCCCACTGGAGAACTGGATTTCTTGAAGTGAAGGAGGAGAAGGAGAAGAAGAAGAATTGTGGAAAGGGTCACAAAAATCAGGAAGTTTCTCCATCTGCATCATCATTGTCATCATGTCAATATGTTCTTGATGATGATGATGATCTCCTCCTGCAGAAGATGATGAGGATGATGATTTTATCATGTCAACATCCATTATTTCGAAAAGTAACAGTGACCACCCAAGATTTCAGGAAAAAAGAACAGAGAAAATCTCTGTGCGTTTATGTGTAGAGCAAAAAGAGAGTGAGAGACAGAGAAGGATATGGGGAGATCAAGGAATGGGGAGGTGAAGATTGAGCAACAGAGGTATGGAGGAAGCTGAAAGAAGAGGGAGTTTTTTTAGGGTTTTTTTTAATGGTTTTCTTGATTATAGCAGAGATGGAAAAGTGGTAGAAAAGAGATGGAAAGTGCAGAATTATATCAGAAAACCCATCACCAAATTCAGTAAGTTAGCAGAAATGAGAGGCTTTAAATAGCCAAGTTGATACCAATATTATATTCATGCAAAGTTGACACAAAGTCTCAGCTCATATTTATGATGAATTTATGATTTTTGATAGTGACTGCCCATTATGTGGGGCTAAAGCTAAATGATAAAATTCATCATATCCATTAACAGCCATGTGATCTTTTTACCAGTTGATCAAAAATCTCAACTACAACTAGTAAAGATATTGATCAATGGTAAAATAGACCTTTCATTGATTTAGGCCCACACAGTTGAGGGCTCTCAGATTAAAGACTGCTTCTGGGTTCATGAACCATTTTTGGACTCCCTTTTATTGCCTCCCCTTTAATGATAATAATAATAATATTAATAAGTGCTTTTGATCTTTGAGTGCAACTACAAGTGCTGTTGTTGCACTTTGCCCTACTAAAAGAATTTTTACAATTTTCTTGCACTAAAAAGAACCCATGAAACCCCACAGTCACATGACACTTGTCAGAATCCCAACTATCTTGACCTATGGATATATAATATATTTATCAATATCAAATTGTTTTTCTTTTCCTTTCTCTTTATTGAGATGCATGATTAAATCAAAATCTTGTATAGGTTCAATTTTACAAGAACATTACTAGTAAATTTTGATGGAGAACTATTTTTTACATTGCAGGTTGGTTTTTTAGTTTGAATTGTCCGTATTCAAAATTTAGTGACTAATGTGATTCAAACTAGATTGAATTTTAATATTTAACAACTATAAAGATTTTAATTATTTCAAATTAAATGACACTATAAGGAGGATAAATTTCTCCTAATTCCAGCACCTAACTTGCACTTAGAATCCTATTTAACCGAATTTAATCTTCTTTTACTTTCCCATATTAATAATTAGCTAGTGTCTTGTCTTTTTTTATTTAGAGATAATCAAATGAGTCCAAAGGTTAGTATGCTGACCACAACCACTTCTGGCTGCCTGCCTGCCCTGCCGGTGATGGATTCCGGTGTGCCAGAGGCTGCTGTTGCTGGTGCTGGGTGCTATAGCCTATATAAACACTGATTTGGGTTGGGATTATTAGGGACCCGCTAGTACATAAACTGAAGCTGGGGCATGACGCTGCTCCTTTGGCACACTTCTCAAAGCAGATTAGGGGTTGATTGTGACGCTATCTGACGTCTATTGCAAGTACACAAGCTTATAATTTCTTTGTACTGCTAAATTTTCTTAGCTGGTAAATTGACTTTAGTTGCATGTCAAGTTACTTTCGGTTGTTGTTCAAAAAAAAAAAAAAAAAAAAAAAAGTTCCTTTCGGTTCCATTGAAAATGGAATGCTGCAACACCAAGAATTTTTTCCTTTTACATTCAAAATGGAATGCTTCAAGACCAAGAATTTTTTCCATTTGCAAAATATAAATGATTTCATGTTTTAGGAATCTTGGCAAGCATTAAACATACTTTCTTTAATTTTTTCTTTTTATCAAAACTACGGATATCTAAAATTTATTACTCTAACAATCAAATTTAATCAGTTAAATTATTAAAATGGTCAATTTCTTTTAATTATTTAACACGATTATATATATTATAATTTAAACTCAAAAGTCGCTTAAGTAAAAATAGTCATACCAACTTATTTTAATGATTTTTTTCCCCATCAATACAAAGAAGAAAAAGAACTAATACTTTCGAGTAGAATCATATACCTGTGACACTAACATTCATAATAGTGATTTATTTATAAATAATAATAACAATAATTAATTAAAAAAAAGCATATGATTCAAATAAGGGAACATGTTCTCTGCTCCTAAAAGCATCCAATACTAAATTAGAAAGGATCGAAAATGTCAAGAATAGCTGTTTCTACATTTGTGGGTTGTTCTTTACTCTTTTTTTTTTTTTATAAAAAATTCTTCCCTTAGATTATCATCAACATCAAAATAAGGACCCCCCTTATCTTCACAGCATAAAGTTTTTTTTTTTTTTTTGAAATAACAGCATAAAAATTTAAGGTATGCACGTGGCTCTCTTCAAATAGGATATATAGAACTCACTAGACATTTTATTTATTTACTATATAATACATGATTTAGTAGATTTATACTTAAAGTTAGCTAGCTATTATCATTCCTTCATTCTCTTTCACAACACTCAAATTTTTTTTAAAAATTTATGAATTAACATATCAACCTGATAAAAATATAACTTAAAAAATTATTAATATATATTATTTAAATGGCAAAAAATTTTAGTTTTTTTAAAAAATTTTAAATTTTAGTTTTTTTAAAAAATTTTAAATTTAAGTTTAAATGTATGAAATAATGAGCGATAGAGTTTGAATTTCAAAATAATCAAAGTTTATGTGAATATTAGGCACTGAGAGCATCAATCAAATATGTAAAACAAATTTCAATATATTTTTATTTTAATTTATAAAAATATTATTTAAATACTTAAAATTATCAAAGAAGGAAACTAACAAATAAATGATAAATTTAGAAAACTACAAAATGGACCTTAAAAAAAATTTACAGAAAAAGGGAAGTATTTGTGATATTATATTTTATTGGTAGGACAGTAATTATAGTGAACAGATAAATGCATATTCTGAGCAAAGTGGTCCCTTAAAGACTCCTTCTGTCGCTCATTCAACATGATAATCCTCACCTCCAGAAGTTACCTAAAATGGACAAACCCAATACCCACAGTAGAACTGACTCTTTTCAGGTAGTGTAAACCCTTTATTCTCATAATCACCATTAACACTCACTGCTCTTCTTCCATATATAAACAACTCTTTTCTTCTTTTTACACAGCTCCCTGTCAAAATCTACAAAAAGGGTTATGGCCAGTGGCCCTATTGTACATGTTTGTATCTTGATAGCTAGTGTAGTAGATGGTCGTGCGGTTCAATTATAGCTGCACACGGACTCTCAAAATTCAACCCTTTGAAGCCGCTATATACAGTACAGCGAGTGACAGTTTGCTTTCATAAATGCAACCTTGTGTCAACGATCTGCATCGTTAAAAAGAAAAGTTATTAATGGGCAAGTGACGGTGCACTTCCATCAGAACTCTATAGGATATGAAATTAATACTTACATGCACTTGTCTATGTTCAGTCCAATTGTAAAAGAGAAATTTTTGACGTCCATGATAAGGCTTTATTATATGGAGTACTAACATATTTATTAGTATTAATTAATTGCAATACTACCTCAATTGGTAAAAATATTTTACTTTAAAATAATAGTTTTTGGGTTCAAAATGTTATTTTGAACGTTAGACTTTTTTTTTTTTTTTAAATTTCTCTCCTTAACTGAATGTTCATACCTTTTGCTATTTGAATTACTCGTAAGAGACATTCTCAACGTTAGACTTGTGAGATTTATTTTGTATCTCAATAATACTAAATTTTATATCATACGTCCACAAAAAATTAACTGCAATATTTATTAATTTACTCAAAATACTCATAAATTTACTATCAATTATCACTTTTTTTCACCGAAGGTTCTATGTTATTTTAACAATTTTCGGTTCTTATTATTACAGTTAGTTGTTAATATAATAAATCTCACTTACAATAATAAATACAAAGATAATTTTTTTAAAGACCTCGCCTTGATCATTTGGAGCAATAATAATTGTTTTTTTTAAAACATCGTTGGTTTTGGAATTCTACTTTGGTTAAGGTTGTGTTTATCTATTGTTTGTTGCTGCGGCTGCTGCAGTAGTTGTTGTTGTTGTTTTTTGGGTGTGTTGTTTTGCATAGTGAAAGGAATCTATTTGATAATAAAAACAATGAATAAACTGACCACAAAACAGCTGAGATTTTCAGGATGAGTAATGATTTAGTTTATCTCATTAGTTGTCATGCTTTAAATCTTTTATATTTCAATGCTGTAGTAGCTAGTGCTGATAACTCATAAGCATAAATTATTAATGCTCGTAGCATAAATATATGTTAATAGTTATTATTATTATTTAAGTCCAATATCCTAAATAATTGTTAGCTTGCAAAGTGTGGTCCATTTTGAATAATGAATTTCTAGCAATTTTCAAAACCTTCCTTTTAAATGACACTATTCCATAGACCCAAGTACTCAACCTAAAAGTTTTTACATCATCAAGAACAATTACTACATATATGCACATGAAAATTGATTTGAGGAAAAGGGTTGTCATTTTGAGTGTAAAATACATATACATACATCTTGTAAAAGATTTTTTTTTTTTAGAGGCATGATACATAGATTTGGCTATGTGCTTGTAAGAAAAAGCTTGATGGGCATCCTTTTTTATTATTATTTTTTAAATAAAATGAATTTTTTTTTTTTTTTTTTGCAATGAAACACTTTTGTATAGTACTTGTTATTTAATTACTTAAGCTCATTTAGTTCAAAATATTTATTTTTGTTAAATTGGGTATGTGATTTTTGCTTTGATGGTTACCTATTGACCCTATTAATTTTTGAACGAAAATACGTATAGTAGATCGCGACATCACGACCTGCTACATGATAATTTTTTTTTGAAATTTCATTTTTACCCCATATACATAGGGCTCTATCAATTGAAAGAGTAAGTGTTTTTATTCTTTCACTGGAACGTGATAGTACTATTCATGTCGAGATCTATAAATTATTTTCTTTATTTTTTATATGAATAAATCGTTGTTTATATATTTTTTTGGGTGTAAACTGATGACATCCAGAGCTAATATTGCTGTTCATCCTTAGAAAAATAAAATCAGTCAGAAAAACCTTCATTATGAGTGCTAGATTCACCACAATATTATGTCAAGGTTGCACACTGGCCTCTACTTGAAAGCCAAACTTGTTCCAGTTTTATTATTTTGTACATCATATTTTAAATGAGCTGCAACATCCGTATGACTCCACTTCTTCTATAAACCACTTATTCCCTGCAACAAAATTCAAATCTTAAAATCTTAATATTTAAATAACATAAAAGTTAGATATAATTTAATTAAAATTAAATTGCATGTTATTTAAATTACATACAAATATTTTACTTAAATTAAAATTATAACTTAATTAAACCTAATTTTATAAGTAAATTATTCGGGTTAAATGCCCCCGTGGTCACTGAACTTTGGGTTTATTTCATTTTAGGTACCAAACTTTAATTTGTATCTTTTTGATAACCAAAATTTAATTTTGTTTCAACTGTCAGTCACCTAGTGGCACAATGCTGACGTGGTCATCGGTTAAAAAATATTCTTAGAATATTCTCCACATCATCGTCCGCGTCATATACACATATGGTTACTAAACTTTGATTTTGTTTCAATTTGGATACTCAACTTCAATTTTTATTTTTTGAATATTAAATATTTTATTTAAATTATAATTATAATTTAATCATTTCTAATTCTAATAAATAAATTATTCTCATCATATTAGTATTTAACTTTTAATATTTTAATATACATAAATTTTAGATATATTTAAATTAAATTGCATGTAAATATTTTATTTAAATTAACGTTACAACTTAATTAGTCTAGTTCTACAAGTAAATTATTCTCATCATATTAATGTTCAACGGCTAAATGCATCGGTGGTCACCTAACTTTCGGTTTGATTTCATATTTCTTTTTATGCAGAGATATATAAAATTGTTAGTAAGTTAGAACAATAAGGGACGGTAAATCCACAGAATTTGAACCCTCACGAGTGTTTTAGTGAGTTAAATTAGTAGATTACCCCTGCTAAATCATTCATCGACCAATTTTTTTTTTCACAAAAAAAGTACTTTTCATAACCATACTTATTTGCTCAAATGGTAAATAATTTGAATTATTTAAAAAAATTTAATTTGAGTTTTTATATAAAATAAAGATTTAAAAAGTTTTAAAATAAGAAAAATTATAAATTTATAATATTAATATATATAATATTTTAAAAATTAATTTGTTAATAAAATTAATAAAATTTTATAATATATATTTTTAAACTTTATTTATTTAAAAAGTAAAAAATATTAAAGAAAATAAATTAAAATATTAGAAAGTTAAATATTAATATGATTAGAATATTATTAATATTATATAAACACAAAATATATAATTTTATTCATTTAACTAGATTTTAAAATTAATTTTTTAAAAAATTATATATTAATATTATAATTTTTGAGTTATAATATATATTTAAATTGTATGTATATTAAAAATATTAAGAAGTTAAATATTAATATGATAAGAATAATTTAGTTATAAAATTAGGTTTAATTAAGTTATAATTTTAATTTAAGTAAAATATTTGTATGTAATTTAAATAACATACAATTTAATTTTAATTAAAATATATCTAACTTTTATGTTATTCAAATATTAAAAAGTTAATTAAACCTAATTATATTTAACAAAATTATAATTGATTAAATTATAATTATAATTTAAATAAAATATCTTAGTATTGACAAATACAATTGAAGTTGAGTACCCGAATTGAAATAAAATTAAAGTTCAGTGACCATATGTAAATATGACGTGGACAATAACGTGGTGAATATTCTAAAATTATTCTTCAACTGATGACCACGTCAGCACTGCACCATCAGGTGACTGGCGGTTAAAACAAAATTAAATTTTGGTTATCAAAAAGATACAAATTAAAGTTTGGTACTCAAAATATAACAAACCAAAAGTTGAGTGACCACCGATATATTTAACCCTTAGAACTCAAATACAAGACCTCGCTCCCCTACCAGTTGATTCTAACGGTTGTTGGTTCTAAAAGTAATTATTTATATATATATATATATATATATATATATATAATGCGATGAATTATTACATTTATTTTTAGTGAAACTCATGGATGGTGCATTGAGATTCATGATGCTTGGATGATTGAGATGTGTTGTTCCATACACACATGTAATCGAGCGGAGCCGAATCAAATTTTGACTAACTTGAATTTGGTTTGTTTATAATCAAATCGAATTCATTATGCAACTTAATGTTCATGAGTTGTTTGCGAGTTTAAATAAGAGTAAACGAGCCTGTATAAATTTTAAAAAATACAAACTATAAATTAAAATTATACATTAAAAAATTAAAAATAAATTATTTACTAAATAAATTAAAAAAAATTATAATTTTATTTTGATAATATATTTTCTAAAATATTTTTTATAATCTGATTTTATATATTATCTATTTAAAATTAAATTATTAAACATTAAAATTACGAACTATATTACGAGCTTCTATTTAAATTTATTCACAAAATTTACAAGTTGAGTTTTATATTCGTGAATTCGACTTATTTATTAAATAAGTTTTCATATATAAATTCGAACAAGATTTTATGCCGAACATCAAACTATTCGTAGACGGATCATCTCCTTTATTTCCCTAGTTTGAACCTCTACGACGAGGACACCTAAGCCACCGTTTCGGTGTTGCTAAAAGTGAATTTGAACCTATGAGACGTAAGCATTTAATTCAATTTATTTACAAAAGGAATCAGAATTTAAAAGAATTGTTTTTTAAATCAATATTACTTGTCGCAACTTGAAGTGTCAAATTTATTTAATTTTTTTATAAAATTATAAATAATGTAATTATGTTAATGTAATTTTTAAAAATTTTATTCAATATAATTTAATATGTAGTATAAAGTAGTTCTATATATTTTATTGTGAAAAATATAAATAATTTTGGTATTATTAAAAAATATTTCATTAAGGGTTTGAGCATGCGTATGGTTTGAATATTTTTTTTTAATTTAAATTTGATCCTACTTCAAATTTAAAATATTTTTAAATGGATTTTAATATTTATATAGATATTTATAATATTATACTTGATTCAGTTTAACTCTTGAAATTACATATAAAATTTATATTTTTATAAATTTAGTTTTAATATTTATTATAATCAATATGAATATAACAAAGTACATATTAAATTTACGTGTTTTAAATATAACTCAAATTTATTATAGTTGATATAAATTTTCCATTATTTAACATATGTATAGTTAATATATGGCCGTAGTATAATATATTAATCTTTTTACATAATATATATTCACAAATTATAATTCATTATATTGGTTGCGCGTTATTATATTTTGTAATTTTACATATACATAATTTGTGTTAATCATTTTGTAAACATAAATTAAAAAAGAGATTACTTCTCAAAAAGTCTGAAAGGTTGAAATGAAAAAACCTCATTTTTTTTTTGGAATCAAAATGAAAAAACCTAATTAAGAGAAGAGAAAGGTACATTGGTCAACTTGCACAACTATTAAAAAGTAGCTCCTCCATTCTGGTCCACAGCAAAGAAATTCAACAGTCTAAGATTTAAGGCGGATTCAGATATGGACATGAACCTTTCCCTACAACTACAACTTGTCAACTACATAAACCAAACCATCCCATTCATCAATTATTTCAAGTCAAACCTTTCCTCTCCTCTCTTCAGTGTCTCAATTCTCTTCTCCTCCTCCTCCTCCATTACTCTTAACGTATAAAAATCTCATCATCCATCCAAAACTCTTCTCTTCTCCGTTTGCAATCATCAAGATCCTCAGATGAATCAGAACTTCTTGTTAACAGTACCCTTTTCTCCTCTGATAAATCTCTTTACCATTCTTTGCTTTCT
>CATIWK010201775.1:0-15927 GCA_949634005.1 Mallotus japonicus
AGGTGCTCTCGATCGTGACTAGGTGCTCACGATCGTGATCATGGTAAACTAGCCGTTAATTTTTGAATATGTCTGTTGAGCTTGTGTAGACCATTGGTCACGAGCAGGCTCACGATCGTGACTGGAGATCGTGAGCGGCTCAGACTCTTGAACGAGGATGAGTCTCATGTGGGTCACAAGAGAAGAGGCTTATGACAGATGCTCGTGACACCATCACGAGCACCCTCACGATCGTGACACCAGATCATGAGCGGCTCAGAATTCTTGTATCAATTTGGCACTATTGAAGCCTGGCTCGTGAGCATCAATCATGGTTGTGACCTGAGCTCGTGATGACAATAAAATGACTTGTTTTTGCATATAATTGAAGCTCTTACTTCCATCAAATGAATTGAAACATTAATTCCTTAAGTAGAGCTTGTATGAACCTAAATCACACTTGATAAACAATGTTAGTTATAAATTATTTGTCAAAGATCAAAAGATGAGATTTTGATTTAAACCACATAAGGTCAACATATAGAAATTGCTAATGAAATGAATATAGAACCCACATTTCGTGAAAGACGTATGATTCGGAGAAAAAGACAATTTGATGAAAAATAATGATGATGAGATTACTCATTCAGCTAAAAAATTTGAAGTTGAGTATTTTAAATATATAATGAATCACTCTATTACTTCCATTGAAACTAGATTTGAACAATTTAAAGAATATGAAAATATTTTTGTTTTTTTATTTGATTTGAACATGCTAAAAACTTTTAGAAAATGATGAACTAAAAATGTCTTGTCTTAACCTTGAAACTTATCTAACATTTAATGAACATTCAGATGTTAATGGACTTGATTTATTTTCAGAATTAAAAGTGTTAAAAGAAACATTGGACATAAAAATTAATACTCCAATTGAGATATTAAATTATATAAAAAGATTATATTATTTTCCAAATGCATGTATTGCCTATACAATATTATTAACTGTACATATAACAATTGCCCTTGTTGAAAGAAGTTTTTCAAAGTTAAAATTAATAAAATCTTATTGGGATAAAGACAAGTTTGGTGTCTCAACTTTTTAAAATATGACAATTGAGTGTTTTAATTTTTATTTGTTATAATTAAGTGTGTCAACCTGTTTAAAAATAACAATTTCATGTTTTTTTGTAAGTTAATGCATATGTGGCAATAATGAGTCCCATTAAGTAGCTGATGTGGAAGGCCATGTCAGAGAAGTTGATGCACGTGATGTGCATATGATAGAGTATTAAGATGAAATGACAAAAAAGCCTTCTTATATTACATACTAAGTAAAAAAAAAAAAGGAATTGCATTAAAAAAGAAGAAGCTGAAATTGGGAATTAGGGATTTGAAAAAGAATTTTGTTCATTTCTTCACCCCTTTTCTTTCCCTGTCTCCTCACGGTCATCGCCACCAACCACCACCACTTTATCTCCACCTTCCTCCACCACCCCAGCATTCTTCTCAGCCACACATAGTCCAGGAGCATCCTTCCCACTATCTACTCCCACTAAATTGTCAAGGTATAGTGAATTCCCGCGAGTCTCCACCGATGACAACCTCATCAGAAACTTCTTTAGCTTCATTAGGCCAAGGGTCTTGCACACAGTCGGTGCTTTCTTCATCATCAAGAGAGAGGGAGATGGATGAAAACTAGCTGGGAGATGGATAAAGAGATTTGAGGAGCTGGGGTTCTGTGATATGGGAGAGCAAGTTTCAGAGAAATGGACTGAAGAGGAAGAACAATTATACCATGATGTTGTATTTTCAAATCCTCTGTCCTTGGGCCAAAACTCTTGGAATTGTCTTTCTGTTGTCTTCCCTTCTCGAACCAAGAAAGATACTGTCTGTTACTACTTTAATGTTGTTATGCTTCGAAGGTGAGCTGAACAAAACCGAATTGACTCAATGAGCATTGCTGACAATGTATTGATGAGTGGCATGAAGGTGATGATTATGAGGAAGATGAAGACTCTGTCATTGAGTCTCCTGCACATCAAGATCATAGGGCTCGTCATAATCAGAGCTGGAAAGATGATGCATACAGGCACAATGAGTGTGCTGAGGATGATATTTCTGATGATTATGAGAATTCAAATCTTCCTTATGACAAGGACACGAAAATTTTTTTTTTGACACGGGATAATGTTTTTGAAACATGTCGTAGCATCTCAGTTGATAAATTTGGTGCCAATCTCAAATTTCCATAATTTTGGTTCCAATCTCTTTTATTTTTTTGTGAAATAAAAAAAAGTTCCAATCTCTTTATGCAACCTAGGGTTTTTATTTCTTTTAATCTCTTATAAGGCTAGTATCGTCATTTACTAATTAAATGTCACATGATAGTCATGTGCAACTCCAGGTCACCAACTTTAGGCCCCTGTCAGCATAAATTTACAGATAACTTGATTATTACCTGCTATATACACTATTATGTAATATTTTTACAGGTTGTAACACTCAATTGTAATTATAAAAAGTTCAAACACCCAATTATTAAATTTTGAAGAGTTCAGATACCAAAATTATCTTTATCCCAATCTTATTTAAGATCGACTATATCGCAAGAGAGGTTAAATGAATTAAGTATATTATCTATTAAAAGCTTTACTTTAGAGCATCTTAATTATAAAACTTTAATAAGTAGCTCACAAAGCCAGAAAAATGAAATGATTTTTTTTTTTTACTTGATTTCTTCAAAATTTTGCCTCAAATCTCAAATTCACTTGATCCGGCGCTGACAATGATGTGGCTCTTGCAACGTCACGAGAGCCGTGACATACTGCCACTTATGCAGGAGGCGTGTGCCAAGTCAGCAGTGACAATGACGTTGTCCCCTGCCACGTTAGCGAGAGTGGTGTCGGGCAAAAATAAACCCCATGGTTGCGATGTTAGTAAATCCCATGATAAACGACAGGCCGTTTCGTCCGCCATTGACATCATGTCGCCCAAAGCAAAGCTTAATCCTTCAACCGGGAAAATAAAAACACAATGATCTCGGCGGTTGGTGGAAGAAGGAGCTGAGAAGACGAGAGAAAATGGACACAGCAACGGCAGCAGCGAGGCACACATGCCTAAAGCTGGAATTAACTGAATCAATATTCGTAAAAGGGACATGGTTCGATTCCCATTTCCAGCTCTCAATCACCGATGGCCTCAACGCTTGGGTCTGCGATGGTATCTCTAGTTTAGTATTAATTTCGTTTGGTTAGTGGTTAAAGAACAGAATATCAATCTTAACTTTTGGATTGACAGCGACGGAAGAGCAAGTAAAAGAGAGAGCAGAACAGTGGGACCAGTCGGTTTCTGAATACATCCATTTAGCGGAACAATATTTAGGGTTTCAACAGCCCCGTTCAGTCTATCGGTTCTCCGATGCCGGAGACGGCCATAAACGCGTTAGTGATTTAATTTATTATATATATATATATATATTTTGGTGAATGTGAAGTTGAGGCAATGGTTTGTTGATTGAGGTAGTTCATGTTCTGTTGGCATCAGCTGTCATGGACATTTGAAAAGGAAGGGACGACACTGGAATGGCGATGGAAATGCCAGCCATCACCTGATTCTAAAAAGACTAATGCAGGAATCTTGGACTTTCTCATGGACGCTAATATAAGGCTCAGTGTGAGTCCCTTCTTTCTATGCTTTTATTTCCTTAAAATGTTAATTACATGGTTCAGTTTGTAATGTGAAATTCAACACAATGGTGAACTGTTATGTAATTTATTTACAGGAAGAAGTTGTTACAAAGACTCAATCGATGGCGCGAGTGAAGGAGGAAGCTGACAAGTGCTTGGCTCAGAGTGAGAAATTTGCCAATGAGAAAGTGGCATTTGAATCTGCAACTTATTCCAAGGTCTATTTATCTGCCCTTTTTGTGCTCGTTTTTTCCGCCCTCTTTTGGTTATCAATATTATCGTTATTTGATATGACTAATGTATGATGGTTTAAGGGCAAAACTATGGTCGAACTGTCTCCTGAAAAATTTTTGGTCAGTTATTTGGTAATTGTAATCTCTCAGGCTTTATACAACTTTATTTGTCGTTTGATGAGATGTTATTTCATTTTATCAGAAATTTCAGGTAAAATGTTAGACATTTCAAGCCCACCAAACATCAAATTATGGTTATGATAATTTTGTGAATCTTGTTTTCGAGATTGCATTTCAAGTTCCTTATCAATTTTCTAGGACTGCATAGAGCTGTTAGATGGCAGAAGTTAATATAATACCACTTTTAACCCCTTTTTTTTTTTTTTTTTTTGGAGAAAATTGGGGAAAGAAATTATGTTGGCGATTTGTGCTCTTTGTGCTCTTTTTTCCTAACCTTTTCCATGATCTCAAAGAGCTTGTGGAGTGACGAAGCATTTTGCACGGCAACATTTGTGTTATATGATATTAGTATAGTATGGAGGAGTTCAAAGTCAAGAGGAACTCTTGTCTAATTGTTTATTGCTGTGGTGCATCTTTTTCAGTCCTGCATAAAATGTATGTTCTTAATAGGGATAAGGTTCATTTAAGCCCCCCAAGTTTACCCCGAAATTTAGATAAGCCCTCCATTTTTTTTTAGGCCCAAATAAATTAGGGTTTAATTAAAAACACGTTTCTGAGCCCCTCTGAACAGACGGATTTCATCTCCGTTAACTCAAGTGATGACATGGAAAATTTTCAAGGAAAAAAAAAAAATCAGAATTGAATTTCCCCACTGCTGGATCCACCTCCAGGTCCTCCCTGCACGCTCAAGAATTCCTCCACACTGCTGAGCATTAATACCTTCACCAGGTATCTGAAGTCATACACTGTGGAACATCACCCAACTCACCGACTCCAGTGGTGCGGGTGCTAGATACAAAGTGAGGAACACATGTTTCTAAGAGTTTACAAAATGGGTCGAAGTGAAAAAGGAAAAGGATCGATAAAATGGAGAAGAAAATGGCGAGACATAATGTCTGCCATTGGTCCATGCCGTAAATTGTATAGATCCGTTGTCCAGTCTCGATGATTTGTAGCCGTGGATTTGCTTGTTCTGGTGCTTCGGTAATGATGGGATGTTGTGGTTTGATTGTTAGTGACATTGCGAGCAATGAAAGTAATGGTTGTTTCTGTGGTTGAATTCCTAGATGAAACGGTTGCCATTGCCGGTGCCGAGATTAGGGAGATTGCCAATGGAGTCAGAGAGGGTGAGGCCAACCTGGATGAGATTCAAAGCACAAACGTTAGATTTGAGGATTTTATAGCGATTGGAGGACGAGGGGCACTGATATGAAAGCTTTTGCAGACGTTAATAGTTGGGTTTTGTGGATAAGATGATGAATGTGAACTTGTACGCAGGCAAAGATTGGTCGCGGGAAAGACTCTGAAGCTGCTCTGAGGCACCTTAAGAGGAAAATGCTGATATATTTGAACAGCTTCCAGAGGGTAGATTTCTAGACTTGTTTCAGTGGATATATGCTCGTTCATTGATTGTGAGTATTGCCAGATTTTTTTCTTGTCAGTGTTACAGCTATTTGATGGCTCATTACACCTGATCCTTCTCATAATTATCTAGGTTCTGTAGGTTGGAATTGGACAGTGAACCAAGTTTAGCTACTGATTGTGCATTTTCTTCTCTTTTACCCATCCGATGCATTTTTTTTTTTCACCCTCTTTGGTTCTTATTCCGAAAGTGCTATACTTTCAAACATCAGTGTAGCCATCTCTGTCAAAAAGTTCGATTTCAATTTCGGAATTGTAATTGATTTTTATATGAAATTGAGCATGAGCAGGTTCATGAAGTGCAAGCTAGTTCTTGGGATCATCATAACTCAAATCATTGTGGTGGGGATATTGAAAGGGTGAAGAACGGTCAAGAGAATGTGATGCAAATTATGGGCAAATCTGATTCAATTGGGAAGTTAGTTCCACCGCCTGTGTTATCTAATCCTCAATCTACATCACAATTGCCTGTGAGGACTCCTTCACCAATGCGAGCTCCTCCAGTGAAGCCAGTGAAGTTACCAAAACCCAAGGCAAAAAATCCTAATAAGAGAGAAATGTCTCTTGAGGAGAAACATAAATTGGGGCTTGGGTTGCAGAATTTGCCTCAAGAGAAGATAGAGAAAGTTGTGCAGATTATAAGGAAAAGAAATGAGCATTTGAGGCAGGACAGAGATGAGATTGAGTTAGATATTGAAGCTGTTGATACAGAGACTCTTTGGGAGCTTGATCGGTTTGTGACCAATTATAAGAAGATGGCTAGCAAGATGAAGCGCCAGCAATTAATGGGCTTTCCTCCTGCTAATCCTGCAGTGGGTAGTGAAGGCAATAAGGTATATTATCTCATGATTTTGTTATATTTGATGATAATGTGGCTCACATTGCTTTGATTTTCATACACATGCTAATTGTGGTAATGGCATTTTTTTTTTCTAATGTAGGATGTATCTAGGAATGAGAGATGATTTTAAGGTGCAGCCTATAGGGACGAAGAGTTAGTGAAGGCATTGCTGGCGTTGGTAGTTGACTATAATGGGTTTGGAGAAAAAATATAACTAAAAGAAAAGAAAAAGGGGTGGTTAAAAAAAAGACTAATAGGTTCAGAGAATGGAACCGCTTGGTTCACATAAAAAAATAATAAAATAATATTTTTTTTTTGTCATACTAGAACCCACAAGTAGCCATGTGAATTATAATAACGGTTGTTTATGGCCTCTGTTAACACAAGGGCCAAGAAAGTCGTTTTTAAATAAACCCTAACTTATTTGAGCCTAAAAAGAATGGAGGGCTTATCTGAACTTCGGGGTAAACTTGGGGGGCTTAAATGACCTTATCCCTTCTTAATATGTTTTTAAATGTGGTGTAATGGCAGTTTTGTATTATGTTGAAAATAGTATTACACAGTCTTAATTTTCAGAAATATTAAGACTGACTTGGCCATTCTCTGCTTCTAGCTTGTTGCTGTCTTGAATACAAAGAAAAGAAAACTCAGAGAGCTTCGAGATCAGCTCTCAAAAAAGGAATCTTCAGGAAAATTGCCACAAGAGGAGGAAGAAGAGTCCACAGACAAAACTGAGAGCTTTGATGAAGGTAGTGATGATGAGAAGAGTGAGGAAGAACCTCCAGAGAAACTTATAGGCACTTCCAAGGATGTACAATTAAGCAGGGGTCGTGGTAGAAAGAGGAACACACACAAGAAGAATCTCACAGACAAATTTTAGGCTTCAATAGAGTAGCATGCCAACAAGTCGAAAGGAAATAGAAACCTGGGGGTGCTGGGATGAATTGTCTTCGCCCAGTTAGCTAGCTGATTATCTTTTGACCCACGTATGCTTTAGGTTTACTAGTGCCCAGCGTCTTGACCCACAAATGAAGAAACTAAAGGTTAAAGTTGAGTGTATTTACTTGGTTTACGAGACTGAAGTAAATGTCATGTGTTTGTTGCTACTGTATTGTTCATTCTAGTTTCTTCTGCTTTAAAGATTAAAGTACCTTTAGCTATAAACATAACAGTAGGAAAATTAGAAGCTGCACTCCCTTAACTGAGGGGCTTAGAATCATCTTATTTTGAATTATTGTGTGTAATTGAGCCAAAAAATATTTTAGGACCAATTCGCTTCGCTTCTTGGTATATACATTAAGGGCAAAAAGGGACCTTTTTTCTGTAAGTATTTTGTGGCTACTTAGGTAACACTTAACGACTCCTCACTCTTTTGATTTAATTGATTGAATAATCTGTATTTTTTAATTTTTAAATCATGCATGGATTTTATTTACATATTAGACTTCTCATAGTATACAAAAATTTTAAACATTATTATTATTATTTATAAGAAATAATTATAATTTATAGCATGAAAAATTTGGATTGCAACTAAATAAATTATATATCAAACATAACTTATAATTTATATCACTGTATGGTAAAATAAAAATGAATTTTTTTATTATATAATATAAAATTGAATGTTTTAAATAGTTTTATTGAATTTAATAGAAAATATAAATATTAATAATTACCTTACAACTTGAAAATAGCTCGTTAAATGCATTAAATTTATTTATGAATTCACACGTATATTTATTAAAAAATTAAAACATTAAATTATTAAATTAAAAAAATCGAATGCCAAGTATATGATTATCTCCTAATAATTTTTTTTTTAAATAGTAAAAATTATATAAATGTAAAATTCGGTTTACTCAGTTTTGGTTAAATTGGGTTCAGTGGCGCTGACCTAGTGCTCTGCTCGCCCATTAATAAACTCATAAACACAGCATTTTGGAAGATTACGCTGATTCTCTTTCTTTTCGACGCTTGTCCACTTCCGCTGCACAGCCTTTGCCTACATACCACATTGTATAGCTGGAAACAGAAGAAAACCAAAAAACCAACTGAAGAGTTCTAGAGGCAAGTGTAAGAAGAAGCCACCCATGTAATACCCACTCTGAATTATATCACTTTTTGAAGCTTTCAATCTCATTTCGATGCTTAATTAGATTGCCCAATTCATATTTTCTTTGTTTCTTATTGTATTATGATGTTCTATTTGGTTGCACGCAAGGTGTTTGTTTATTTGCCAAAATGGGTTTTGTTTGTTCTTTTCCAGACTTACAACAAGTAATACACTGTGTGTGGAAGGTGGTAGTGCTGCTGATAGGAGACTGCAGTTAGGAAATCGCACATTTTGGAGACGTAAGATTGTTAACATATTGCTGGTCAAGAATGGTACTTTTCTGCTCTTTTCTCTCTTATGATGTCTGATGTCCCTTCTTTTTAAGTTTTTCTTGTTTCGTAATTGTTGTTTTATTTTTGTTCGGATGGTTTGGTGCAACAGCAACGTGAAATTTGTTGTCATGTATTAAGTATGTAAACCAAGAGATTAAGCTTGCAGGAACAGTTTCCAATTTTATTATTGGATTCATGTTTTTCCCAAATCAAAATTAGAAGTGCAAATGTAGTTTTAATTGTGTTTGAAAGAAAGCATGATGTTCTTTGTTAGACTGGAATTGGGCATCATTGTGTGTGTCATGAAACTATAATTCTTTAAATGCATGAATATTTCTATCATCTGCAGCCAAAGTTCCCATATAGCTGACCAATTAATATGGGATTAAATCTTAGTTGAGTTGAGTTAAGTGAATATCTAAAACAAAAAAAATCAAAGTGAATGAGACCAACTGCCTTGAAGCTATGTATTTCACTTCTTGGACTAAAAATTAGCCCAGCCTCTTAGCCTCTGCAATCTTCTGTCAGTCTGCCTTTTTTTTTTTAATATTTCCTCTATAAAGCTTATTGCTGATTTGACTATAGTGATATGTATAATTGTGTTCCTTAATAAGCCCAGTAAAAGTTCCCTGTTTAGGAATTTGTTGAGTTCCTTAGTTTCTAGTCATCTCTGATTGATGTGATTTTCTAAAATTTAGAATTGGCGTGCTTTTCTAAAATTTAGAATTTGTAAGTTTACCATAAAGCATACAATTTTCCATTATGTTTTCTGTTTGTGGAGATTAATATTAAGTTGCTATAAGTAAAAGCTGTAACAGGCTTCATTAGCTGTTTGATTGGAAGTTCCATGACTTTGGTTCTTTACAATGGATCTTGGTGCAGATGGTTGCAAATTTTCACTTGACATGCATTTAGTTGCAGAATGGGATCTAGTAATTTCTTGTGGAGTTTGGCAAAGAAATACTTTACTGTTGGGCTTATAGGGATCACCATTTCAGATCGATATGCCAGTATTGCTCCTGTGCGAGGCACTTCTATGTCCCCCACATTTAATCCCAGGACCAGCACCTTTTGGGGATCATCCACTGGTACTTTTGTTTTAATGAAAACTCAACACAAGTGGTTTTCTTCAGCTATGATTGTTCATTATTTGATAATTGGTTTGGCTGCAGATGACTGTGTTCTGGTGGAGAAGTTTTGCCTTGAGAAGTACAAGTTTTCACATGGTGACGTGGTAGTTTTTCGGTAGGTCTTTTGCTACCCATTAGCCCATTACTTAAATAATGTTCATACTCTAGCAAGCACCATTTGTTAGCTCATGTATGATAGAAATTCTGATTTTATTTTTCACCTTACTCTCATCAGGCTGTGCTGCTCAAACACTTGGTCACCTTTGTTTAGTGTAAAAACTATAAGAAAAAGAGGAGATTAAAATTTTGAAAAACTTTAATTCTTTCAACGAACTTGGTGTTAGTCTTCATCCAAAGTAGTGACTACTGACTACTGATGATAGGTTACCATTAGGAAATAAATTGACATTTAGTTTACTAGTAATTTGGGCTTTTTTTGAGAAGAGAGATGAGGTGGTGTCACATTGAGTCATTAAGACACTCATGTAATTCATGGTGGTTTTAATGAAAGCAGTTTTCTTGATAACTACATCATTCCACCACATGAGAGCTAAAACTACAGTTTGCATCTCATTCTTTCAACTAAAGTTCTAATTGAATGTTCATCTGACTTCAGAAATGTACTAACTACATGATTAAATTCATTTTTTTGGCATCATAACTTCACAATGAATTGGAAAGTGTTTTCCTCATAAGTCGTCATTTTGTTGGCTTGGCCTAGGAGAAAACCTAATTAAACTACACAAGTTGTCAAGTGGCTATTAACTCTTGATGCGTAGTTTCTCAGGAAAGAGTATTTTTGAAATTTCATTTATGCTAAAATTAGAATGCTTAATGGAATATAGAATTAAAGTATATTTTGTCATGGGCTTTTTTATGACATATGATTGCATTGAAGGGCTGACATATTAGGTATTCATGATAGTATCATTGGTTAGAGTATGATTTTGATGACACAGTTTTTATGGCTTTTTTAACTTAGGCTTGACTTAGCTGTGCACTTTTTCTGAAAAAGCTGAAATGGTCTCATAAGGTAATCTATGCTTATGTGACTGATTTGCTTATGCCTAAAGTTGTATAGATTAGATCCAGTTTAGATCTTTCTCCAAATGATGCTGAGATTACATGCATTAAGTAATAGTGATATCATTTCTATATATGTAGTATCAACTTTTAGGTTTAATTACCAATCGTTTTTTTTTTTTTTTTACCAATCTTTATAGGGAGACAGGACATTCGCATATGGATGCAGATTTTCTATGCCTCTACTTGACACTGCTATTGTTGCATCTTTTTGTAGGTCGCCAGGTAATCACAAGGAGAAACACATAAAGAGAATTATTGGCTTACCAGGTGACTGGATTGGAACTCCTCTTGCATATGATGTGGTAAAGGTTCCAGAAGGACATTGTTGGGTCGAGGGAGACAACGCGCTTTCTAGCATGGATTCAAGATCTTTTGGCCCGGTATGAGCATATGCAGTCATAATTCTGATTAGCATTTAGAAGGATTAGAATGAAATCAATGTCGTTTAACTATTTCATTTACTTAAGATTGTGCATGTTATTTGCTATAAGCCTATAACATTGAACAATTTTGGTGCAGAACCTCGTAGAATCTCCATATGCAATTATACAGAAAATGTCGTCTTGTCTGTCTTTTTTTTTTTTTTTTATAATAAATTTCTTGGTTTGTTATGACATAAAGAAGCTATTTTATGACAGGTTCCTATGGGGTTAATCAACGGAAGGGTTACTCACATTGTATGGCCTCCTCAAAGAATAGGGGAGGTTGAGAAAAAAGTCCCTGAAGGAAGACTGTGTTCCTCCTAATTGAACCCCTATTTTTTTTGGGAGAACAAGGTCGATTCATGCCCATTTTTTGAGGGAATACAAGGTTGACTCATGATTACAGCATTCTTTTATTGGTTACTATTCATATGGCTCTTAGCTCTACCGTGTGGTTTGACCTTGAATGAAAATCAGTGACGCTAGTCTTGTCTTCTGAAGGGCATAGCTTGCTTTTTACTACCAAAAATTGAGTTTCATTTTCCAGTTTTCATTTATCCTCAGTTTTGCTAATGATTTGTAAACTGGGCCTTTATGAGGTTAGCTGACTCAGCCTGACTGTTGGATCAAGTGGATTAGAATTATTCATGGGCTTCCAAAGATGCATGCTTAATGGTTTTCAATAACCCTGTAAAGACTGTCCTGTCTTGCACTAGAAATTGTCGAATGTGCCAGGCTATGTGCCCCACGCTTACAGAATTAGACCTTCATAATATGGGATTCACCCACACCCACTTGTGTGTTGTTGTTTTTTTTTTTTAAGCAAAATAGGATATCAAGTGTGTTGGTCATTGTTCGTACGGTCATGGGGTCGGATTCCCTGATGAAATCTGACATTTAATATTTCAGACGGAAGCTATCAGTCACTGAGCACCAATGGACTATCGTACCATTTCACATGAATGTTGTTGGTATATATGCCTAGCAGAATTATAATAGCTGTGTATTTTTTTTATTTTAACAGAAAATAATATATCAATAGTAAACAAAGAAGGTTAATACCCATTTTAACATTAACAGAGGAACACAGTAACTTTTTAACAATAAGTTTGAAGATCACAAAACTAAAATTAGATATACAACTGACCCATAAACACCACTACAATTGGCGGTAGAATCACAAACTTGTCCAAAAAAAAGATAAATGTTAAAATGTAACGTTGAAACAGATAGAATCAAGGAACGTGGAGCTACTTTTTTTTTTTTTTTTTTTAATCATGAGAGGGGATGGGGGTGGAGGGAATCGAACCGCCCCTCTTCATTATGCCAGCCCCATGGACAGGATGGCTCCCTAAGCGGGCAGGCGTGGAGCTACTATGTGTATGTAATAGGTGCAAGATCAATAAATAAATAAAAACTATTAGGTGATAAACGTGTCTGTTTTGATTCCCATATGATAACCGTGTCTGTTTTGATTCCTCAAGGAGGATTACAGGCAGATTTGATAGCTGGTGCGCAGATTGTTGCTTAGGTTAGGTTGGAATCCAACCGTGACTTATAAGTACTGAAAGGAGATATAACATTAATTTACCAAATCTTGAGCAAAAGTTGTGTATTATTATAACTAGGGATATGCAAAATTTAACCGAACCAAAATAGACAGATATAAATAACTTAAGAAGGCTTAGCCTAATGGCGCGCGCTTTGCAATGATTATTTTTCGGCATTCTTATTAAGAGAAAACATTAAAAATCAAAATTTGAAGATAATGAGATTCAAAACGACACCAATTGTTGGTTTACCCGTGTGCACAACCATCACACCATTGTCAATATTTGATGTTTTTCGGTTTTTAATAATAATATATCGGTTAACTAAGAATCGAACCTTTTTAGACTTAATTTAAACTCCACCCAAAAAATTTATTTCGGTTCGATTCGTTTATTAACCAATCCTCAGCCCTAGTTATAACCATTTTACTTATCTTAAACTGGTCAATAAATTTTGAAAAATAGTATATTGTATTAAACTGAACTGTTATATATTCTGTTAAAAATATAATATTTATACAACTCAATAACCTTCTAACTAATTAGTTACTTTTAAAAATATTACAAACTATTTTAAAATTATTCCTTTCTGCTCATAATAAAATTAAAAAATATATTTAAACTTGAATTATTATGAGTTTATAGCAGTTAATTGCATATTATACCACTTAATAAAAGATTTTACTAAAAAAATCTTCATATTATTTTAATATTAAATTATATATTTTTAATGATATTATATAAAAAGGTTCTAAAATGTAAAATTTAGAACACACAAGGTAATTAGGTGACCGAAAAAATTTTATGACATACAAAGTAATTAGATTTCTCATAAAAATTAAAGAGAAAATTATAGTGGATGACCACTTTGACCTACGCCTTTTCAAATTTGTTTCTATGTTTTTGTTTCTTTCATTTTTAGTTCTATGCTTTTTTCACTTTTGTTTTTCCGTTTTTTTTTTCAGTTTTGGCTTTTTTTTGCTATGTAACTCATTGGTATGTATTTATTTAATTTTTCTTTTATGTATTTATTTCTATTTTTAATTGAAGTTGATTGTATGTATTTATTTAATTTTTTATATTTTAAATAATTTTAATTTTATATTCTAAATAACAAATATTTTTTCAATTTTGGAACTTATCATTATTTAGAATAGTTATTTAAAATTATTTAGAATATAAAAATTAAGCTAATTAAACTAAAAATTACCCACCCATAATCTTCAATAATTATTTTTTCAATAAACTTTTTACTTTGAATAGTATTAATAATAAAAATAATAATTTTTTGATATATTTCATAACTTTTTTATTGTCTTTTGGTTGTTATTTTTTTTTTTTTCATTTTTTTCTTGTTTTGGTCATTGTTTGTTGTTTTTTTTGTTTGTTGTTTTTTTGTTGTTTTGGTTGCTATTTGTTGTTTTTTCAATTGTTGTTTTTTTGTTATTTTTCAATATTAATAATAAAATTAAGGCATAAAATAAAATTTTACTTTTATTAGTATTAATAATAAAAAAATAATTTTTTTGATATATTTCATAATTTTTTGTTGTTTTTTGGTTGTTATTTTTTTAGTTGTTTTTTTGTTGTTTTTTGTTATTTTGGTCGTTGTTTGTTGTTTTTTCAGTTGTTGTGTTTTGTTATTTTTTCATAATAAAAACAACAACTCAAAACAACAAAAATCAACAAATGAAATCAAAAAACAACTAAAAACAAAAGAATAGAATAAAAACAACTAAAAATAACAATTGAAAACAAATGAAAACAACAAAAATCAACAAATGAAAACAACAAAAACAAAAGATTACTTAAAAAAACTGAAAAAAACAACCGAAAAAAAAACAACAAGAAACAAAATTTACAAACGGAAATAAACATTAATCAACAAACCAAAAAATTTTATTAAAAAATTTATAATATATTAAAAATTTCTAATACATTTATTCAATGACATTATTGAAATTTATAATCCTTAAAATTCCCACATAAAATTTCCACATGAACCTGATCGATCCATTTTCAACGGTTTTTGCAAATTCAAACAATTTACACCCACATGAACCTGATCCTCTTTTTGCAAATCCCTCAAGTCCTTGTGATTCAGAAAATACAAAACCATGTGAGGTGAATCCATTTTCAATAGTTTTGGCAAATCCAAACAATTTGCAAGTGATTTTCACAAATCCTTACCATTCAAAAATTACTGAACCATGTGGAAATTTTATGTTCAGTGTGTGTGTGAGAGAGAGAGAGAGACTAGTGAAATAAATGAGAAGAAAAAGAAACTGTTTTTTAGGTTATTTTTGAAAAGTATTTATTTAAAAAATTAGTTTTGAAAGAATAAAAAGTCAATATTATTTTTTATATATTTTTTATTTTTGAATTATTTGTAAAAAATTCCCAAAATAAAAATTATACTTTACCCAAGAAAAATGTGGTAGCACTAGCCCATATATAATATATTAGCACAAACAATTAATAACCATGGTGTTATACCGAACAATTATATATGTATCTTTTTAAATTTGTTTAAAAACATAAATTTTCAAAATGATTTGGATTTGAGAAATATAAAATATTATCATTAAAAAAATGATATCTAAATATTCAATAATACTTATACTTTGTAAATATTTTTGGGTAACTTTATTTTTTGACTACTTTAATTTTACTTTACTTTCATCACCATATAATGAAAGTGTTTTGCATCTTTTAATGATAATTATCAATAAAGTAAAATTTACTTTATAAAATATTTAAAAGTGAATAATAATTATATAAACATAAATATAAATATAAAGGGAAAATGACACCTTATACTGTATTAAGCAAAATGTTTCCAAACATACAGTCCCTTTTGGTTTTTTTCATGCGTACCGTTTTTCTTTTTTTTTTTTCAATCCCTTGTTTTTTATTTTTATTTTCTATTTATTTTTTCTTTCTCTCCTTTTTTTTTTCTCTCTCCTTTTTTTTTTATTTTTTACCTTTTTTCTTTTTCTTTTCTTCGTTT
>CATIWK010201796.1:0-10144 GCA_949634005.1 Mallotus japonicus
TATTTAAATTAACATAATCATAACACAATAATTAATTAATAATTATAATATTAAAAATTTACATAATTATTAAATAATTATACAATAGTCAAATCAAGGAGGGAGAGGGGCGGTTGGGTGGCGTGCAATTTCTACCCATTGAGCTACTTGAAATAGCATAATGTGAAGAAAAGACCATAAAATGGGAAATTTTTTCCTTATTTACCATAAAAATGGAAAAATCTTTAAAAATCACCACAAATTAGGAAATACAATTTTTTTTTACCATATTTTGGTAATTTGCCCTACCTTCTCAATGACTTGGTACTTAATTTAAAGAGAATATTAGAGTTATATGATTTGAGAATCTCACTGTAAAACGCATTAAACATGATAAAAATCTTTGTAATTATTGCTGCGTTAACGTCAGCGTACCAGTCAGCATCCTTTCAATAATGCAATGTAAAAACATTTATAAATAGAGTTTTTCTTGCATGACCTCCTCCAATGGATCATTATTAAACTAACGTGTGCAAATAAAATTCATACATTTGTCGTGCTATAACCTTTGAAAAAACCCACCACTTGTGGTCCAGTGGTGGGGTTGGTGAGCCCATAACCTTAGGTCATGGGTTCGATTGCCCCTAGGAAAAATTAGGTTGAAGTTAATCCGTTTAGAGCTGGCTCGATCCAGCCGCGGGATTGACTCCCTCTACAAATAGGGGTGTCTGGTGCCACTTTTGTCCATAAAAAAAAAAAACCTTTGAAAAGGATTTGTCAGGCAATACAATAATGCAATGCAAAAATGTGTAGGGGGTGGGAGCCACAATTCACACTCCAAAAAATGCAACTTAAACATGTAAGGTAGTAGTTCAAAAAAAAAAAAAAAAAAAAAAACATGTAAGGTAGTATACAAACGTTCTTTTCAGGTTTAAGGCACATTTTGCACGAAAGATTCTGGCCTTTTGTCAGGGTTTATTTCTTTTATTCTCTTTTTGGATAAAATTTAACCAGTTCCACGTGGACCATGCATAAAACATTATTAATAAATTTAATTAACATTATTAAATTCTATTAAATTTAGTAAAATTTGCAAATGAACTCCAAACTATTAGAAATAAAATTTTATTATAACTGAAATACCCTTAAATTCTATATGTTTAATTTAACATACCAAATATAAGAATTTATTTGCAATCATGGAATTCATTGCAAATGATATGAATTCTTCGATAAGAATTGAACCAAATAAACTCTAAAAGAAAATTTAAAATCTTACACTCGTATTCTTTTATTTTTATTACAGAAACACATCAATTTTTTTTTTAACTTTTATACTCTCACTTATTATATTTTTAAACTTTTATGTGCTTTTATTTTTTAGTTTTTAGTTATCTATTAGCATGGAAATCAATTTCTTACAATCACTGTTGTTAGAATCTTACGATTCACAATTCGAATCTTACGATTCTAGTCAATTCACCCCAAATTCGATGTGAATTTATAGACGAATCTAAAAAGTATAAGATTCAATGATGAATCGTACGATTCACTGTGAATCTACGATTCTCACCGATTCTTTATTTATTGAATAAAATGAATCTTATTTAAGAAACTATACAATTAGAAGTTAAAATTCCTTTTTCACTTTTGTTTCGTATACTTAACGAAGCTTACTAATATGATAATAATTTTTTTTTCATTTATTCTTTTATTTTGGAAGACTAACAATACCAATTTGAGTTTTTATCTTTCTTTTCATTGATTTGTTGTTTTCATAGTAATATTTGTTTTAACTTTTAAGTGGTTTTTATAGGGTAAAAGAACTATTAGTATATTTTTTTAATATTAATTTTTACATTTTACTTTCTTTTTTACCCAAAAATATATATATAATGATCAATGTAAATTTTATTATTTATATTATATTTTATATATTATATTATTAGAAATTTTTAATAATAGTTATTATTAACTAATATATATTAAAATTAAGTAGTACCTTATATAAAATATAATTTTTACATAAAATATATTATTTTTAATTAATAATATTAATATGAACTGAATTTTACGATTTGATTCGATTTTCGATTCACAAATTGAAAATTTCAATTCTCGATTTGATAACTATGCTTACAATAATGCACAGTGGTGTCGCAAATACATAATAAGAAGTTGACTAAGGATTTGAAAGTTGGACATACTAACGAATGGGTTTTAGGAGTTTTTAGTATGGCAAATTCTTGCCTACACTAGGTGTATTACACCCAATGGTGAGATTTGTAACAAATAGATATGTGTCTTATTTTCAATGATCAAGTGTAAATCACTTGGTTGATGTGTCACAAATCCTATCGTTGGGTGTAATACATCCAGTGTAGGTAAGAATCTCCCTTTTAGTATAATTTGAAAAAATTAAAAAATGTAAAAATATAATTTTTAAATATTAGAGGATAAGCAGTTTATTGAGTCATATTGTGCTTTTATTTCCATACACCAATAATTCTAAAGCCATAAACCAGAACACACAATTCATAAGTACGTACAATAACACGGCAAAGTACGTAAAACATACATGGTGGAAGTGCTGCAACCACCGTTATTACATGCAAAAAACAAAGATGCAGAAAAAAGAAAAAACATTTGAAACATAATAAAACCACCAGAGTATGCTGTGGAACATGTACCAACTCAGAGCTCATCATGGGGGGGACGAAGACTATACCCACGATCTCCGTCAGGTGCTATGGCCTCCCCCCAGGAGACCGTTACCGTGACCCAATTCCCATCTTCTCCAATAATGTCTTTGGAGGATTGGCCAGACGTGTCAGCTGGAAACTCTACAGTGCCAATAGCAATTTTATCATCTGGAGTGATTGGATCATGATCATACAAATTTGCTGTTATTTTCAGAGAGGATCCCAAGGGCACGGCTACTATGGATTTTAATAACGGAATGTTCTGCCACCGTCTTACTTGAAGGTAGTCATCTTTTGGTCGGTTGAACAATAAACTTGTAGTGTTAGGATAATTCCAATCGCTATAATTAGCAACAACATTTCCGTAAACTTCGACTGTGTCTTCCCCTCCTTCTTGAAGATTAATGGTCACTAAAGCAGTCGCAGCATTTCTCAACACTGCGTAATTCACAGTCGCAGAACCGTACTTGCCTTTAACTTGTTGAGATATTGGTTTGTCATACATAGACGTGTTGCTGAAGTCAAAGGCATCCCATGAGATGCTATCATTGACGACTTCATCATCGGGAGACCACCATGGGTCACTATCGGTGAGAAGGAATTGGATGGTAAAGCTCCTCTGTGCCCAAATGCTTCGATGTGGTCCAATGAGCGTAACATCTTGACCTGGGCTGATGGATTCAGCGTAGGAACTGGGGCGGTTGTAAATGTATTGAGTGAGTCCATCGTTGACTGCGATTGTGCCGTAGAGTTCGCCTGGATCCTCATTATCAATGTTGTCGATGCGCACCGAGAATACCTCCACAAGCGGTCGTCCTTCGAAGCAATATTGATCATCATCATCATCAAGGATCATGCGCGGGAACCTTCGAGGCGAAGGTGCATAGCAATAGCTTAAAATGATGCCAAGTATTTGCACAACCTGGAAAGTAGTGGACACTGGCCTGTTTTCTGGTGGAAGTCTTAAATCGCTATCTCGAAATGAAAAATTAGTCGGATCGGCATCACTGCGGCACAGCACTTCAGAGTAGTTGCCCCAGTTGCGGACCGCATCCATCATCCAACCTTCGATGCTCGCCTCGCCAGTGGATACAGCATCCAGTATAGGATTTAGTCTAACTGCCTCGCATATCATCATAATCACAACGATCAGCCTGTGCGCCCTCGTTCCATAATCGGCTGTGGTAGAAAGGTCGTTTACAGCAGTGCTAAGGCTGAAGGACCTAACTTCAAGACCCTGTGCTCTCGCGCGACCAGCAGCCCTTGCCATGTTATCGTAGCTACCGCCAAAGCCTAGGAAGTTCGTCCCTTCTTCTCTAATTAGATGAGTATCACCATCACGACCGAACTCCAACCACTGTCCATTTTCCATCTGATAACCAATCAAGTACAGGTTGTCCCTTCGCAATCTAAATGTCACCCGGTGATTACTGGTCCTTAATGTGAAATCAAAGAATTGAGTTGGTGTCTGCTGAGGAATAAGGTGAGGTACACCGAATGACTCTCTTGAACCACGCAACGTCTCTCGCAGGCCGACAATGAAATTCCTGTATCTCCAAAACTCCTCGACGTTCCACTCCTCCGCCATTTTTGTACAACTTTTCAATAATTTAATTTGATATATTTTTCGATTTACTGCTGCAGACTCCAAATGTATGATATTGTCAAAAGGCAGGCACTCTTGGAACTGAGAAAAACACAGACACAAATATTAGATATCAAAACAAAACACCAATTACATCTATCTAACATTAAATAAACAAACACATGCACGAAGTATATCCGACATTGATCATTAAGTACAATCTTCGCTATTATAAATAATTAAGACATGTCTGATGATACCAAACTAAGATGGCCTACTGAGCCAAATGAGAATACAAACATCACATATATTAAAAGCCTACTCTCTGGCTATTGCCAGAGTCATGTTACTTTTATTTACGTACGTACCTAGCGGCACTACAGTGTGTTGTATTGATTCTTCCTCGTTTTAGTGCAGATTTCTCCTCGGTTTGGCTGGATTTATATAGTAGTGGAGCTTTGGTTTTGGAACCCTCTTCTTCCATGCTGTGCTCTCTAGGTGTAATAGATTTGTCTTTTATTTTCTTTGGCTGTTGCATTTGATTCTTTTTGTCTTCTCTGTTTTTTCTTTTATTTTCTTTGGCTGTTGCATTTGATTATTTTTGTCTTCTCTGTAATATGAGGTGTAAATGAACTGATCTGTTCATGAACAGTTTGGTATTCTGCTCGAGCTCATTAGTTAACTAAATGAGCCGAACTCGAGCTTAATTTTGTATTTATTTAATTAAATGAGTCGAGCTTAAATATTATAATGCTAAGTTGGTTTATATTTGTGAATAGCTCGATTAAGAGTTTGTGAGATTGTTCGTTTAAAAGCTCGTGAGCATGTTCATTTAAGTGTTCATTTCACATATATATTTACACTTATGAACAAATTATTGAAACTAGATCAATAACATATTTAATTTATATATCAATTTTACGCATATAAAAATAAATTTATCAGTAAATATTTAAGTTATAAATATTTTTAATTAATAAAAATAGTCATTATTATATTTATAATCATAAACTTCATGTTTTAATTATAATTTATATAATTTATATACATTATACTATGAATATTATTTTTTAAAAAATAATTTTATAATAAAAAATATTTTTAATTAATATTTCTAAATAAAAAAAATCAGTCTCAATTAGCGTCATAAACACTATATAAACACAATAATGCTCAGCTCGAAAGTAAATGAGCCTAAAACTTAAGCTCGAACTTGGCTCATCTAATAAATGAATCGAGCCGAACATTTTAAAGCTCGATTGGATTACAGCCCTAGACTAATATGTATGATACATGTTTTTCTTGCACAAGAATTTCTTTTTTCTTCAGTTCAAAAAAAAAAAAAAAAAAAAAGAATTTCTTTTGTCTTCAAGAGCGGACAAATTATTGTCTTCTATATGGGCCCATTCTTTTACTTTTATTTATTTGTTTGTTTTGGATAAGCTCCCTGTACATGCCTAAAACATGATGAAATTTAAAAGTACTTAGTTGGATATAATGTTGTTCAAGTTTAAAAGTTACGGTACAATTTACTAAATCAATAAAAACAAGGGAAAACAATTTGTTTTAGACACAACTTTGAGAGAATTCTCCGTTTTAGACCGTTCTTTAAAATTTATCAGTTTGTTTCAGCATCTTTTCGTCATTTTCAATGTCAATGAACTTAAAAATGGCATATGCCACATGTGCAAATGCTCCCTTTGCCAAACTAGATTAAGTTGATAAAATTTGAAAAAGATGAGGCTAAAATTGAGACTTTGTGGAAAGTTATGGTTAAAATATTTAAGACAAGTAATCAGTGGTACATGATACTTCATCAAAAGATGCACGGCACGCCGTCAGAAGCAACCATCATCTTCAAATTGGTCAAAATTGAAACAAAATGAAAAGATATTGGAACAAACTGATAAATTTTAAAGAACGGACTAAAACTAAGAATTCGCTCAAAGTTGTGGCTAAAACAAACTGTTTTCCCTAAAAATAAAGTAATAAAAGAACGAAAAAATTGAGTTTATAATTTTTTTCATTAACTAAATTAAATAATATGAAATATTTGAAATTTGAAAATTTCCAAAAAAAAAAAATTGTATTAGTGAAATCAAGTAAAATGGGCATATTAAAACTTATTTACCTACAATATTTACTTGTCCTGATATTTTTAGTAATTAAACTTTAATATTGTTATTGCTTTAAGTTAAAAAAAAAATTATATAAAGATCATTCTACTTAAAAAGTTTTATGTGCTTTTTTTTTTTCTTAATTATACTAATAAGTACAGATAAGAATGAATTGCCTAATTGGAAGGTTGGTGAGAAGATAAAAGGAGAAGGAAAATTAAGCTAGTAAAATCAAGGAGAAGGAAAAACTTTTTTTTATCCTGGATTTATCTTAGGTATTAGTTCTTTTATTTAGTTAGGGTAGTGAATCATTTACCGTCCTTAGTCTGGTATTGCTTTCTTTTCTTAGCATGAGGAAGTTTCGACAAGAAGACTAAAAGTGGTCCTAAGGAAAAGGATCCCTAGGATGGTAATGGTTTTCAAAGGCTAGTAGTTTTATCTCTGCCTCTATGAGGCTGGTATTGTTGGGCACAATTCAATCTACTTGGGTTTGAATTAGGCTAGGCCTAGCTTTGTAATCTACTCTTGAAATGAAAGTTATGTATTCATCATGTTCAAATATATATATATATTAAGAAAAAGTTAAAAATTTTAGATATGTTATTATATGAATTTTTTTAAAGAACCGTATATATTATATATGTCATTTTAGATTATCTAAAATATATTTATATTGAAAAACTTTAAAAAGATACATGTTTTTATTTTTTTAGTTTTTATAAATATATCATTTCCGATAGTTTATATTAATAATATAATTCTTTTAGTTCTATAATCAGTAATATATATATATATTTTTTTAGTTTCATAAATATATGCATTCCTAATTTATAATTTAATGAGTTTAATCCTACAATTTATAAAATAAAGATATATTTCTTTTTTTAAACAGTAATAAATTATATTTTTAATTTTTTTTGTTAGTATATATATATTCAGTAAATATTTACCTTCTCAATGACTTGGTACTTAATTTAAAGAGAATATTAGAGTTATACGATTTGAGAATCTCACTGTGAAACACATTAAACATGATAAAAATATTTGAAATTATTGTTGCGTTAACGTGAGCGTACCAGTCAGCATTCTTTCAATAATGCAATGTAAAAACATTTATACATAGAGTTTTTCTGGCATGACCTCCTCCAATGAATCATTATTATTATTATTATTTTTTTTTTTTGAACAACAATGGATCATTATTAAACTAACGTGTGCATCTCATTGCAAATAAAATTCATACATTTATCGTGCTATAACCTTTGAAAAGGATTTGTCATGTTGGCCCACAAGTCAACATCCTTATAGTACAATAATGCAATGCATAAATGCGTAGGGGGTGGGAGCCACAATTCACACTCCAAAAAATGCAACTTAAACATGTAAGGTAGGTTTGGTAAAAAAAAAAAAAAAAAAACAAACATGTAAGGTAGACCTGGCCTGGGTGGCCAGGCTGGTTGTGACATTAGGAGAGGGCGGGTCGATACGGTCCCTCCCCCTTTCCCTTTAAACGCTTTCCGATGTAATAAAAAAAAAAAAACATGCAAGGTAGCATGCAAAAGTTCTTTTCAGGTTTAAGGCACATTTTGCACGAAAGATTCTTACCTTTTGTCAGGGTTTATTTCTTTTATTTTCTTTTTAGATAAAATTTAAGTTAAAAAAAAAAACTTTTTATATAAAGATCATTCTACTTAAAAAGTTTTATGTGCTTTTTTTTCTTAATTATACTAATAAGTACAGATAAGAATGAATTGCCTAATTGGAACGTTGGTGAGAAGATAAAAGGAGAAGGAAAATTAAGCTAGTAAAATCAAGAAAAACTTCTAATATATAAGAAATTAAGAAAATTTGGGTTGTATTTAATTCATAATAATCTTTCAATAATAAATTTTAAGAAAAAGTTAAAAATTTTACATATGTTATTATATGATTTTTTTTTTTAAAAACCGTATGTATTATATATGTCATTTTAGATTATCTAAAATATATTTATATTGAAAAACTTTATAAAGATACATGTTTTTAAATTGTAGGCCAATAATATTTTTTTTAGTTTTTATAAATATATCATTTCCGATAATTTATATTAATAATATAATTCTTTTAGTTCTATAATCAGTAATATATATTTTTTTAGTTTCATAAATATATGCATTCCTAATTTATAATTTAATGAGTTTAATCCTACAATTTATAAAATAAAGATATATTTTTTTTTTCAAACAGTAATAAATTATATTTTTAATTTTTTTTGTTAGTATATATATATTCAGTAAATATTTACCTTCTCAATGAATTTAAAGAAAATATTAGAGTTATACGATTTAAGAATCTCACTGTGAATCACATTAAACATAATAAAAATATTTGTAATTATTGCTGCGTTAATGTCAGCGTATTAGTCAGCATCCTTTCAATAATACAATGTAAAAACATTTATAGATAGAGTTTTTCTGGCATGACCTCCTCCAATGGATCATTATTAAACTAAGGAAAAACCTATCTCGAGGCCTTGTACTCTCAATTTTGTTTTACATTTCATCCCTCTACTAAATTTTATACACATTGCACCCCTACACTCTCAAAAATTTGACATTGCACCCTCAGAATCTTTAAAGAGATAACAAAACACCCTTATATTAACGGTCGAGTTAACAGAGTTTGTTAGTTTTCTGACATTAGCAGTAATCAAACCACATAAATATGTCCATGTCTGCATAAGGTCCACGTTGGCACGGGAATAAAAACTCTTTGTTGTTCTTTTAGAATATATTAACGTAAAAATGAATTAAAGCACAGTAGTTTACAGTGTTCAATGGTGTTAGCCACTTTGCTTTTTATTTTTGTTGGACATGCACTGTCGCATTTTATCTGGATCCATTCCACCACCATTATCTGCATGAAGGTTTGAGAAACAAAAATCCAAAAAAAATATAAACCAAGAACACATATAATATCTTAGCACTAAAGAAGCAAATAGAAAAAAAAAATGAAAAGAATAAGATGAGTGGAAATTTTTTTATCAGAATTAGGAATACATTATCCACAACCTGCAATATTAAATTAAGGAATAAATAAAACCAAGCAAGCTCCAGACTTTCATGGACTCCCCACAGCTCAGCACAAGTAACTCAGCAATGACCCAATTTAGTTGACAATCCCGCTGCCCAGTTACTGCAACTATCTCTCACCAATCCTCTTGCCATAGAGCCATACCATCAGCCCCAGGAAAAGCTCCATCCGTATGAAGCTTAACCCAACCATACCTCAGAGGTGACCACTCGATCATCCTTGCAACTTTCATTCGCTCATCACCAGCGCCTTGCCCCAAAGAAGTAAAAGTGCGATGAATCTCAGAAGCCTTGTTATAAATATCTAAAATCTTGTCACCATGCCATTGCCCATAACGGAACAACACGTCATTTCTCCAATTCCATAGCCTCTAAGCAGCCACACCAAACTCACCAGCCCAAGGTACCGAAGAATTATTCACAGTAGCATACCTGAGATTAATAATTAGCCACTCCTTCAGGTCTGAAGAAAAGAAAGCATTCACCAACTCTTTGGGTACAATTCTTGGCCAGACACTTCTAGTATGGATGCAATCTTGAAGAACATGTAGAGTTGTTTCATCATCGAAAAAATACCTGCTACACCTAGGAGATGAGGACATATGTCTACGGGTTCTTTCAACATTTGTGAGCAATCTTGGACACTGCATGATAATTCGTTGAACGACCCATCATCATCCTCGTCTTCTT
>CATIWK010201921.1:0-15954 GCA_949634005.1 Mallotus japonicus
TTTTTGGAAATCTTTTAAAAATAAAAATATATCTTACAATTTAAATATTGATAAAATATATAACATATTTTTTTTGACGACAAATATATAACATATTTAAATGTAAATAATTGTATAAAACTAAATCAACATTGACAAATAATTAATGGCAAAAAAAAAAACATTGAAAATAATTTGCCTAAAAAAAATTTCCCGTATATGGGCGCCTTGTTTCAAATGTCTTGGTTCAATATCTCTAAACGGCGAGTCGTTCAGAGTAAAAGAGACATGCAAATAGTTTCACAAGCAAATGCCACGTACTATATCTATTCAACGTGTCGTAAAACAATTTGCTATCCCATTTTCTCCACCTATTACCAGAACCCACCTAATAGCACCACTAAAAAAATTAAATTTAATTAAAATTATAGACACGACCGTCTTCTCCTCATCCTCATCCTCATCCTCCGCCACCACCACGGTCACCGCCTCCGCTGCTGCCACCAATTAAAACGTAAAAAAAAGAAAAGAAAATCTGAACTAATAAGTTGAAGAAAATGACGGAGGAGAGCAGAACTAGGGTTTCTACTACGGAGGATTCAACTGCGAACACCGATACTGCACAATCAAGGCAAAGGTAAATTGAGTGTAAACAAATCGATAAACCAAAGAAAACCCTAACGCCTGTTACACTCTTACCTAATTTAACGAATTTTGATTTTACACGTGCTTTTGTTGTGTGTCTGTTGTTGCTAATTGATTGTGATTAGGGTTTATAGATTATATTCCAATCGCTCTTAGCTATATTTGTTCCTGTGGTAGCAGATAATTTTTTTTAAGTTGGTGGTTAGGAATGTTTTTGCACATAGAATTTATGGTTGGAACTAATGTTTGCTGACAATTGATGCACATGTTTAGGAGAAAGAGAAAGTGGGATCAGCCAGCAGAGTCATTGGTTTCAGCTGGTCTTGTTTTACCATTAGCCAACATGGGTTCTCTTTCTGGAATCTCGCTGCCTGGCGTAGTTGCTCCAGTTTCTGGTGCTTTTTTAGCTAATAATCAACTGGTAGCTGATTCTGCAACTATTCCAACTGTGTTTCAGGTTTATTCTATGCCACAAATCACTGCTTCAGCAGTTCCGAAATCGAACCAAGTGAGATTGTTTACAATATGCATATTTCACTTTCCTGTAATTCCTTAGTTATAACCATACATAGTTGCCAAAAGTTTAATGGTATATTTGTTTTAAATGAATTAAACAAAATTTTATAGAATTCATTTGCAATTCCAAATGAGAGTGCTTGGTTTAAATAAAAACTTTGCAGAATTCATTTTCAGGTCCATCTTTTTATTTTTATGGAATTGCTTATTACTAAATCAAATTTTTAGGATTTTCAAATGAATTCATTTTATAAAATATTGATTTAAACCAAACACATTTTATTTATAAGAATTCATTTGGAAATGAATTCTATTTTGAATTTGTTTAGAAATGAAATGAATTTCTTAGTGGAATTGAACCAAACAAGGGGTAAAGGGCATTGTTTTTGAATGTGTTATCCTTCATTTGTTCACATATAGATGTTGTAATGTGGTAGCAAGTTGTCATTAATTTTTTTATGTTTTATTTACAGTTTCATTTTCATTTCCATCTCATTTTGGATATTTCTAGTTGCTTTTAGATATTTACATATCTCATCTCTTTGGATGTGTAGACTAATTATTCTTTTCTAAAACAAATTTCCAGCCTAAGATCCAAGATGAGTTGATAATAGCACGAGAAATTGTTATAAATGATGCAGAGCCCTTGATTCGTTACAAGCTCACAAAGCGTCAGACACAGGAAGAGGTTTATTTTGTTCCATCTGGTTCACATAAGCAAAAAGATACATGTTTTATGTAATTTGACATTAATATTTTTCCTTGCATAAGTTGATACATTGTTTTCTTATCTTGCAGATCCAGAAGTGCACTGGCGCTGTGGTGATAACTAGGTTAGTAGATATCTTTGAAGGCATATTTGAGGGACTGTTATGTTTTTTTCCTTGTATGTGCTTTATGATTAATTAACTATGTTAAGTTGTCACATATTTTTAAAAGCATGATGATTGTCTATGCAGGGGAAAATATCGTCCACCAAATGCCCCACCTGATGGTGAAAAACCATTGTATCTTCATATATCTTCCGGGGCTCATGTGAGTATAGTTCCCTTATTCTTGTAAGCAATTAGGATGCTATAATCTTGAAGTTCTCCTACTTACATTATTTCTGTCAACTTACCTGTGTGTTGGTCTTTAAAATGATTATGAGATCCATGCAATTTGGTCAACTTGATTGCTAGTCCAATGGTTGAGTTATCTTGATCTTCTGTCTCTCTATCCTTTTTTACATTTTTGGTCTGAAGAGTTCATGCAATAGGCTACCCTTGGATTTGACCAGAATTTGGTTTTTAAGGTGTATATATTGGGAATTCACTACTTAGCTTTTGGAGCTCCATTAATGCTTCAAGCTTTTTAATTTTTGATACTGAAGGCCTTTTACTGGGTGGAAGGTCCTCTTCCTAGTCCTTTTGTTTATGAGTTTTCTGGATAATATAATATTCAAACTGTGCAGTTAAAAGATACTGCAGAAAGGATTTTAGCAGTTGATCGTGCAGCTGCCATGGTTGAAGAAATGCTGAAACAGGGTCCAAGTCTACAGCCTGCTGTGCCAGTTTTCCCAATTGTCAGTGGTAGCGGAGTGAAGGTATGCTTGTCTTGTGATGCCTGCTTTGGGTCTTCCTGGCATTGCTATTGAGAAAATACCGCATACTATATTTTGATTACAAGCAATTTAAGATTATTTTGAGGTGTCTTAATATGCTTTTGGCTGTACAAACTTTTAAGGCCTTTTTAGCATGCTTTGGCAATAGAAAGAAAATAAAAGGAAGTTTCAAAAGCAGTTGCTATCTGCTTTAAAGCATCTAATTTTATCCCTTCTTCCCAAAAGCAGTTTCCAAAGCAATGGCAAATGTTCCCTTAAAAAGATATGATATTGAGACAAGTATATAATTCAGAAATCTCTAACTGAATAAGGTTTCTCAGGCACTGAGCGCGTCTGTGTTTTTGGGCTTTGACGCGGAGGAACCACTAAACATTGCTGCTCGAATTTGTGGACCAAATGTAAGTGTTTTTGTTTCTTTTTCATTTTTCCCTCTCTGTTTGTTTTTTCCTCATCACTTACCACTTTTTCCAGTTTTTTTTTTTTTTTCACATGTTATTTTTGGATTCTGGGTTTATATGCATTATTGCATTAGACCTTCTATTCTGTATGTGTAATATAGATATGTGGTAATTTTTTTGTGAACTGTGTGATTGTATTTGATATTTATAATACATATCCAGCTTCTCATCCTTGTTAGAACTAAACATTTTTATTTTTATTTTTTTTGGTATTTGTTCAAGATGAGAGATTCTAATGTTCGAAGCTTTCTCTCACATCTCCATTCCATTGGGAGAAATTTTTTTTGTCTTGGTGGTGGTTTGGTTTTGTACATGCAGGACCAGTATATAAATCATATTATGAATGAAACAGGAGCAACTGTTGTACTAAAAGGGCGTGGCTCTGGAAATTTTGAAAGCCTAAATAGTGGAGGTATTTGTTGTTTGTAAGAAACACAACATTGCAAGTATTTCATTTCTGGTATTCACTTAGTTTGTACGTAGATAATATTATTGTCACTTAACTCTTTTCATTTTGGTGCAGAAGCACAGCAAGCACTTCATCTATTCTTGTCTGCCAGTAATTCAAAAAGTCTTGAAGATGCAAAGCGCTTAGCTGAAAACCTTCTGGATACAATTAGTTTAGAGTGTGGTGCCTCCAGGTAGTCTATGAATATCTATGCTATTCTGTATAAATTGTATAGGGTGGATTGACTCGCTAGCGAATCCACATTGGAAATCAGTTGGGGCAATTAATTTGGGTTGATGCTACTTTGATCCCTGAACTTTTCCCCAGCTAAAAAACTAGGTCTTGCCCCGCCTATTTAGTCTTTCATTTAATATAACTCTATTACTCAGTGTCACACATAAGTTTTCCCCTGTTGAAATTTCGCCCTGGATTTGCCCACAGATTGATGTGCATTCTATATTTCAAAATGCAATTCTTGTGTTTCTGTCAGGTGCATCGATGTAGTGCTTTTAGAGCTGTGCGTTCTGTCTTTTGCATGAAAATATTGTTTATTTTGATGCCCTTGCAACTGTAACAATATCAGCCTTGTTTCTTGTGGTGGGTTTTGCGATTTCTTTGTGGACTGAATCTGGGCTGTTCCTCTAACTGTCACAGGGTCTCATCAAGTAAGGTTTATAAAGCTGTACCCCCTCCACAGCAATTATTAGCTGGGGTTCAAAGTTCTGGGAATGACCAGAAAGTGATTACAAATTCTGCTGCTGGTTTGTCCTTGTCGGCAATGAGCTCCACAGTAACTATTCCAGCTTCTTCAGTTGCAATCCATGGGACAACTCCTGTCTTTTCCCAAGGGAATGTATCTGGGGGAATGGTGAATGGCGGGCCACCTCAACCGGTCTTGGTTGGTCATGCTCAGCCTTTAGTCAACGGAGTAACAAGCTATAGTGGATATGGGGGCATATATCCTCAGGCCACACCTTTGCAACAAGTTGCTCTAGCCCTTAGGCAGTCAACATCTCCAATAGCTTCTACAGTTGCCTCTACAACATCCATCACAAGCACAGCCTCAGTACCTAGCACAATCTCCATTCCTAGTACAAGCTCTATTCCTGAGAAGGAGAAACGTCCTGCACAAAGGCGGAAGTTTCAGGAGTCGCCGACAGGTTCAAAGGACCCTGCACAGTCTCATCAGGTATCTATGGTCTTCTCTTCTCGGTGCATGTTTTCCTAAAAAAGACAGTCTTGATTAGAAAGATTTTGTTTTCCCTTTGAACAAAAAGGAAGGAATAAATTGTCATACGACCTTATTTGCTTTGAAATTATAGAATTTTTCACATTGGCTGAGTTTCTCTTTTGAAAAATACCTTTCAATGAGTGGGATGAAAACCATCTAGAATGTATTAACCTTGTGAGAGGTAAAATAAGTGAGCTTATAGTGAGGGAATAAACTATAACTTGCTTCTTTTGTCAAGTCAATTTCTGCTTCCCATATTTCCTCTGGAGTCTAGGGGAGTAGTAGCTTGGTGGTTCTATTTACTGGTTTTAAGCTGTTTGATATGGTGCCATCTGCCATGCATTGATTAATTGTTAAATTTTGTAGTAATAAGGGTCAACTTTTTAATGAATGTGATACAATTTTTTAGTAGTGTTCCAAGTTATTTTTGAGTTTTGATGCACGATTGATTATCTATGTGAACCTGAGAGGTTTCATCATATGCATATAAGAAAGATAATGAACAATATGTTAGCATGGTTAGGATGGCAAAAATTCATTTACTCATGGATTATATTCGTTTAAGCCTCACAGTTTTTTAATATCAAATTAGAAGGATATACTGTTCCCTCTGGTCGGAGAAAACGTTCATTATCACCGTTTGGATTTTACAGTCATATGAATAAAGTTGTTTTCCAATGATTGATTTTGGAGTCAGTTGTTTTTCCGTATCAATTATTAGTCTGTTCATTTATACTGAGAGGACCTTCAAGAAAGTGCATGAGTGGCTTGGTTCTTCTGCTAACTAAAGTAATGCCTTAGTATGGTATTGGGTTTTGGCATTCGCTATCAGGTCTCCTTTTGCATCGACCTTAATTTATTACTATTTTCCCCTTTCCTTCTAGCACTCTCTCTCTTTCTCTCTCTGGGGTTTGCAGTCTTTTTATGTATTGTCACGAGATGCATTATTCATGCATGTTGTCAAACTGCATAGTTTTGCTGTTAGTGGATGGCAGCTTGTTAGAGTTTTGTGTTAAGCATGAACTTTTATACAACTGAATGCTTCTAATGCCCTTTTGTTAGGGTATCCTTTTTTCACCTTTATACAATGTTTTCTATATCCCTTGCTAACTTTCATTGCTTAATATATTTCCAGGTATTTTCTCTGACCTTCTAAGAAGTTAACAGGCTGATGCTGGACCTCTCTGTTAGGGCCTTTGGTTTCTATGTTTCACAGGGTATTCGGTTTTGAGGACACTCTGCAATGGACTTGCTATTTCAGATCTGTGATCAAGGACCTGATTATTTCTGTTAGGTGTAGATAGTATGACTGCCTATGACAACATTATTATGCATGATGCTGGTGTTTTGTGACAGTCACAGCCTGTATGCACTGTCAGATTGCTCTCAGATCACGAGTTCTGAAAGCCAGCTTGTATTGCAATATCATTAAATATTCAGTGTTAAAAGATACCATTTAGTTTTAGGGCCAAAGTTTTAGAAGTCAAGACTTTCTATCAACCTGAAATTGCTTCAAGGGCACCAAACAAATAAATGACTGACAGCAGAGCCAACTGTTTACCAATACAAATGCATTTTTGGTATTGTGAGAAAACCTGGAAATGGTTGAATCTCACATCAGATGCTGTTGTTACAGCATTGCTTGGTATCTGACACTAATAGTAAGAAAGAACATTTGACTTTGCTTGTTGGTCAGAGTAACCAATCAAGTGGCCATCTTATCAACCTTGTCAGACACAATATCTATGTTTACTGCACAAGTACCATCAACATATTTTCACCAACACTCCTTTTTTTGTTTTGTGATGTTTTAGTCTTCTCCTTGACAACATATCAGTATTTCATAGTTCGCATTGCTCATTTGACATGAAATTTTGAATTGTGTTTTGCCTGTTCATGCTAAAGCATTCAGAAGGTTGTGTTGGCTAAAACATTCATAGACATCTCTTTATATATATATATATAAATTATCCCAATTCCTAGAAGGGAATTTTACTGTTTGTTATTATTTTTCGACACTATTCTGGTTTTTGTTTAGGGTGCCATGTCTAACATGAGGCTGACTGTCATCAATATCCCAGTATTTCTTCTTGCTGTTTACACCCATCTCTAACTGTTCCACCTTTGTGGCTCTGAAAGGAATTATGAATTGTGACATTTACATGATATTAATTGTGATTTGGGATTAGCATATACATATATATATTTTTTTATCTAACATGTAATTGATATTGAGAATCTTGGCTTCCTTTTTTTTTTCCCCCTTCTAACTTATTGCAGGTACCAGAATCATTAAAGCCTGGTGAGCAAGCATTAGCAAATAGTGTGAAAAATATAGCAAACATGCCGGCTCCTAGGAAACTAGTGCAGTCATCATCAAATGGAATGCCGCCGCCACCTCCGCGAACCACGCTCCTGTCACCATCTATGAATTGGACGACGCCACCTCCTCAACACGCTGTGTCCTCACCATCATCATCTAGTGGAATGCCACCACCACCTTCTCGAACCATGCCCCCGCCTCCGCCAAAATTTAGTTCAAACACTGTAGATAAGTTACATGAGAGGAACACCTCCTCCAATAAAAGCAAATCTGATACTGTACCTGGTATGACTGGAACTCAGCATGTCTTATTTCTTGCTTACCTGGCATGATGAATTTTGCATGTAGAAACCAAAAACAAAATGAAATAATTGGATAAGAAAAAAAAACATATTTTTGTTAGGATTGTCCTTTCTGGAGTCTACTATTTGTTTATTTGGTCATTTTTACAGGCATGTTTGCTTCTTACCTTTTTTTTAAAAAAAATCTTGAACCGTTTAGTTGTCTCAGATACTTTGGTCAAATTAATGGAATATGGAGAGGAAGATGATGATTCTGAGGAAAGTGAAGAACTCGATCTTGGCAACTCCAAGGTAGTGGCAGATCGAAAACCATTTTGGGCTTTGTGACGAATATTGGTGCTTCAGACAGTGGGTTATTATTAGCAGCATGCTGGAAGGATTGTTCTGGGTACTGAGCATTTGCATGCGAGCCATAGATGTTAATTGGTTCCCATATACACTGCAAAAAGTGTTGGGAGTGGGGAATTTTATCACAGTGGCCAATCAGCTGTATGGTGTTCTGAAGTGCAGCTCCTCGTGGACTTTTGCTGTCTGACTGTTGCAGGGCAGGGAAGATGTGTTGTATTTTGTTCATATTTCGTGTCTAGATGTACATTACGAGCTTGCTGTATCTTGATTTTTAGGAGTAGATTAAATGTTGTTGCAATACAACCGTGCTTGTCAGCCTGCCAAGGGAGGATCATCGGTAGTTTAGGATATTGAACTTTGTTTTGGGAATATGGTTTCATATAAAATTCTTACGGTTCAAGTTTTCTCATTGTGTCATGCGGTTGTATTTGTTTTGGAGATTGAAAGAGTGCTTCCTGTTCATGCAGATTAGGATAAGATTCTGCTGCATAATTCGATCAGTTAAGGTCAATTTTTGGCGGATTCGCCTGTTTTAGATTAAAAATAGAAAAGTTTGAGCATATAGGAGCATTACAGTGTATAAGAACTAAAATCTGTATTTCAAGCATTAGACTACATTTATGAAATGGTAGCCAAAACTATAATACGAGAGTGGTGGATACAAGATTTAAAATTTTGGATTTCAAACATTGAAATTTTATTTTCTAGTTTTTGTGATTTTTTTTTTTTTTGAAAAACATGTTTTATTTTCCAAAACTAAATAGACTCAAATTTTCATCAAGACTTTAAAATTGAACAAAACCCTAACCTTATTCATCAAATTCATGCTTTGATAAATTATCTTCGTTGAACCCAACTCTGCAACTCTATTCGTTGATGGGATACGAACTAGCGTTTTTGCCATCATTAATTCAAAAAAATGGTATTTGGTCATCTCTGATTAATCAGTTTACCCTTTACATCTCATTTAAGTGTTGAGAAGCAACTGAACAAGTTGAAGAGTCAATTTTCAGTTTTTTAAATTCTAAAAAAATTTCAATTTCAAAACTTACGATTTCTCCGTCTTTTAATTTCAAAACTTACGGGAATTGGCTATAGCTAACCTGATGCTCTTATGGGGAGGCGGCTATGGTTTCACTTTCACATGCAGCTCACCTGATGCTCTTATAGAGGCAATAAAAAAGTCTTTTGGTTTATTTCCAAAAAAAAAAGTCTTTTGATTCAAAGTGTTTTTATTATGTATGTTGCAATCATCTGGATCCCACGACTTGATAAGCTAACGGTGCTATATTTAAAAAATAAACTACTGTTAACAGAGGAGCTTGGATGAGCAAAAAAATTGATTTTCAGTTTAATTGGCCCTAAATTTAGTTGAGGGGCATATGCGAATCTCGGCCTAAATATTAAGGGTAAAAATGTACCTTTATTTATATTAAAATAAAAAAATGGATACTTTTCAAATTTTGAACCCTTAACCTATATTAAATTTATGAATATTTTTATTACTAAAATAATTAACTAACCTAATAGAAAAATAAGAAATGTAAAAATTAAAGCTCTCCCTTCTTTACATCTTTTTTCTAAAATTAAAGTTAAAAAAATAAACAAAGAAAATAAAACTACCGTTATTTTTTTTATACTAATGACCCAAAAATATATTTTTTTATGAAGTATGGTGTATTACAACTTTATGGAAAATTCATGAAAAACCCTAAAGAGGTCTAAAGAAGAGAAAGTTGTGAATTTTTCTTAGAGAATTTTGAGGGTAAAAGCCTACAAATTGAAAAGCTTAGGTTGGCAAATATTAAATCGTGGGTTGACCTTTGCATTTCTTATTTTGATATAAAATTTTTCATTTGATTATAATGAACATAAATGAAAGGTACAATAAAGTGAAAACAAAGACCATTCCAAGATAAAATAATCCAAGACTTAAAAGAGACATATACCATTGACCTTGCATTTCTTTTCTAAATAAAAAAGCCACAAACATTCTGTAAAATTCTACCAATGTGTGGAAAAGTAATACCTTTTAATAGGTCACAATGAAAAGTACTTATATGCTTTATGATTCATGTGACAACTTTATCTCCAAATTCATTGTTCCTAAACCATATACTTCTCAATTTTTTTTTAATAATTATGAGTATTTTTATACCGTATTAGATACAAAATTAATTTTTATTTATATTTTGTGGCTGATGCAAGCAAAAAAAATTTAATCTGATAAAATTTTAAACACAAAATTTCTTTTTACAGAATGTTATTACATAGGAATTTAATGAGATTTTTACACTATTAAACTAATTAGATTTTATAATGTTTTATTTGATGAAACTAACGAAGGACCAATTTCTGTTGGACCAACCAATTCTCATTTTGCTATAGGTCTAGTCCCTTTCATTTTGAAAATTTCAAATGAGATGTATTGAAAAGAAAAGGTTTTGTTTTATTTATCAATAGTTGCGGCATTCTTTTAATGCTTGAAAGTGGACTAGCAATGAACTTTTTATCACATGCTTAGAAGTTCATTTTTCTAGTGGGCATTTAGTGCTGATAAACCCTTGAAGGACTATGCTATGAATTAGTCACAGCTGCATTGTGTGAGAACAACTTGTCTTTATTAGGGGATTTGCATGCAGCCTGCTTCAGGACCACCCCAGTTCTTTTATGGTCCATATTGCTCTTGCAAGTTGCAACACCTTCCATTTGGTTTTGACTACATTCAATATGTTAGTATCTGCCAATGCACTGCAGCAAATGTCTAAAGCATGTGGGTCAAATTGCAGTCCAATTAATGATCTTGGGTTACCACTTGCATGTTACATCCCATTTTACATTAAAGATCCACAATAAGAGCTAGTTAAAAAGTGATTTAGTGTTCTTGGGGCACCACTTGCATGTTGCATCCCAACTTACAATTTTTCTTTGCCAGTTACAGTTACAGTTGGGGATTGCAGGTCTCGAATTCAAAATTTATCTAATATTTGTGAAGGGTTTGGCCGTTTAGTTAAATAAGCGTGGACATATCTCAATTTACATTAAAGATTTGAATTCTACCATTATTAATTCATAATAGAATGTAGCTCATCAGTATTTAAATTATTTCACGGCACTATTAATGAAAAAATCCACAATAAAAGTTTCCAAACACTTGCTTTCAGAATTTTTTGTTGAATTGAACATTGTTAACTGGGCCAGTATGTATAGAGAAAACAACTAATTTGGGAAAAGGGATTTTTTTTTCACTCAAGTGACAAACCTTCAGGAACTCAAATTTTGATATAAACATTGACTACATGGGGGATTTGGAACAAGATACATCAGTTTATTAATCAATCAAAATATCAGTTACAAGAGCATCAGAGGACAAATCAAAGATTACAGTATAGCAGAGGATGACATAAAACTTAAAAAAGCCTTGCCTCTGTTAATAATACAACACTATAAACCTATTCTCTTGTTACACTAGTATCATCTCCTGTGGGGATTGTGTAATGATCTTTGAGATCCCTGGAAGAGATCAAGCAAAAAGCTCTCTAAATCATCAGCACTATACTTAATGTGTTTGTCACTTATGTGATTGATGTTTCTTCCAACAAATGTCCTATAGGCCTGGATGACCTTGGTAGATGTTGAAATCTGCAAATCTTCTCGCAGCTGGGTATCAGGAATAATCCATGCTGTCTGAGTCCTGTAAACCTCCTCAAAAGCAAGATAGAAGTTCCGAAACCTCTCCTTCAGATGGGTTTTTGAAACCGAATCGGAATGGTTGCTTCCCTCATCCCTTAACAAAGAAAGGACTGAGCTCCAACTAGCTCTCTCGTAGTTCATTGCGTGCTGCTGGAATTTCCAGTTGCGCTTTCGTATCCAGTCATCTCCAAATATATGCCTCAGTTCCGAATTCTTCACCTTTTGAGCCATGTAATATATGTTGTTCATCAAGAAGACATGCTGCAATGCAGGATCCCTGTATAGCTTGGCCTTATCATCCAAGTTGCATTCTAGAATTGAAGCAACTGATCGGAAGTGAAGAGATACTGGGGAAACATCATTTGTGCTTCCACTAGTGTTTGCTTCTTCAGTTGGTGGACTATTGTCAGGAGATAATGAAATGCGATCCTCTCCATCACGGTCCTTGAGGAGGACATGGAGGGTGTCACGGTAGTCTGTAAGTGTGTTGAGATAATTCATGACATACCTAGTGAGGTGGTGAATACCACCTCCAGCAAAAGGATTTGCTGAGACGCTTGTAGCAACGGCATTCTCAAATTCGAGAAATGCTGCCTTCACAGAGTCACCTAATTGCCTTAGAACTTCACGACAATCGGTCCTAACACAAGTACCAGCATCATCCGCGTATAAAGAGTCTATATCTGGAAGAAGATCCGCAAGAACCTCGTACATATCCAGAATAGGAAACAACTTCTCCGGTTTGTGAGGGCCAATGGATATGGCTTCGCCAAAATTCAGTAGCTGCAAAATTGAAGCCTTTGAAGCCTCAGCAAAGCAAACCAGGTTAACCATTCCAAGCTCTCCAAAAATCTGTTCGATGAGATATTTCTCACTTGCAAGATAAACCCGCACAAAAATCTTCATTGCCCGAATCCATCTCTTGATCTTGGAATTCAAGCTGCCCCATTCCAATTTCAACACATCTTCAATGCTGAGTTTGTCTATTTCAAGGATAAAGAGACACTCATCCAAGGCATCTCTTCTAACATTAATATACGCCTGTGAACATTCATGACCGTAATTGCAAAGGAACATCAAATTTGCAATACATCTGAGTTCAGAAATCACATCTCGATGAACCAAATCAATGATGTATTCCTCTGAAGTTCTGCTGAGGCTATCTCTGTTTATTGATTCCTCAGCAGAGTCATCCCCAAGCGAGATAACAGAGCTAAAATCAACAGCATCCTCTTCACTCGACCGGAAAGACACGTGTTCTGGCTCATAAGGTTGCCTGTTTTGAACAAGCATGTGCTTGAACTCTTCCTCAAGCCTTGCCATTGCTATTTGAAGGAGATCATGCGACCTCCGCAATAACTCCTTTTTCTCATCATCATTACTCGAAGACAAACTCTCCAATTCATCAGTCAACTTCCTGGCTTCATCAGCAGCATTTAGATACTCAGCAGCTTCATCAAGACCTGAATCCCAAATCATAGACTGATCTGTCTCCCAACTCATAATCTTCTCCTGAACCACATTTAGCCGTTCTTCAAACTCACTCGTTCCCTCAACCTTGCCTTCGTTGATTATGGTTATGCTAGACAATTGGGAACCGAGGTCAGCCAAAATTTTCTTAGCATCATCAGTGAGATTCTTTTTTGAACCCAATGCTCTTGCAATGTTTTTGGCTGCTGCAATTAAGTCTTCTTCTCTTTCCAATTCTGGAATCATAGCACTGTAATCCTCCATTGCTAAAGAATTCACAAAGATCAATCACCTGATGATCCCTTTTCCACAGCGTTAGATTGGCTTCAAAACTCCAATCAGTAGATTTTAATTCCCAAAAATCAGATGATTAATTACCAGTCTCTGTAATGGAATTTCAAGCCTAGCCCTTGTGCATCTGATGAAAAAGGTAAAGTATGAACTGATCAAGTAAAGAACAAACAACAACAAAAGCTTAACTAATTAAAATAATCAGTTGCAGTAAACTAGCAAGAACCATCATTAGAATCAAAAGAACCTCAAAACAAAACCCAGATTTAAACCAAGAACCAAAAAAAACCAAGCAAAAACAATGAAACCCAATTCATCTAACTGCAAGAACAAGCAAGAAATACCCAAAACACAATCTAAAAAAAATCAAGATCACAACATCACAAAGAACAAAGGAAAACACAAACACCACAAAGTGGTTTTAAAGAATTCCAAATTAACAAAGACAAGAAAAAAAAAGAGGAAACTACAGAGTAACAGAGATTACTTGAAACAAATACCTGCAAAAAGCTAAACAAGATCCGAAAAAGGCCAACTGCAAGTTCTGGGCATAGCATCAAAAGAAAGAAGAAGGAAGGTGCAGATACAAAAAAAAAAAAGATAACAAATGAGAAAAAAAAAAGTATGGAAGATGGTACGGTGAAGAGGACAAGAAACAAAGAAAAACGAAAATCTCTTTCTTTTGTTGATGAGAGTAGAGATTTTCTTGTATTAGCCAATCTCTGTTTTTTCCTTTTCTCTTTTGTTGTGTTTTTTCTTTGTGATTATTGACTAAACTATATGCCATCATCACACACTCAATAGTGAACAATCTACGCTCAGTAGTCTACACGTGTCACTTACCTATTTCTTTCTTTTTTATTTATGTTTCTAAAGTTTACGTAATGTTAATTTCAAAGAATTAATTTCCAAATAAAATTTTTATTAATAAAATTTATGAAATTTATTTTAAATGAATTTTATATTTTATAATATTGTATTTAGTATAGATTTATAATTTAAATTAATTTTTAATTTTTTTCAAAAAATATCATTTTATAAAGAAAAATATGTTAAAATAAAAATAATAAAAAATATTTTAGTCATTTTAGAAATATAAATTTCAAAATTGTGTAATTCATTTGGAAATTCAAACTATTTTGTTAGAATTTTATTCAGTTATAATTAATTTTATAAATTTAAAAATTTAGAATTGTAAATATATTGTATAACATACACATTATTTAAAGTTACGAACAAATTTATAAAATTTTGTAAATTTCTTTCATACCAAACACATTTTTACTTTTATTTGTTGGCCAAAAGAAAATTTTACTTTTATTTTCGTTTTTATTACAACACTACCTTATTTATTTGAAAATTTAATAAAAACAATAATACCTTCATGAAATTGGGGGCTTAGTTTTTTTTTTTTGAAAAGTGGGATTCGAATTGTTGAAAACTTTTTGTTTGTTAAGAGAGTTTAAGTTTTAATATTCAACCGAAAATTATTGGGATTAAGTGATAGTAGATTATTTTTGTTTAAAATAATATTTTCAATTTCAATTCAAATAGTGGTATATATAGTTGTGTTAAAATAGTTATTGTTGGGATACTTTTGCCGTATTTATAGTTTTGCTATAGTTCAATTAACATTAAATTTCAATGGTTTAAAGAAAAAAAATTAATATTAAATTTTAAGGAAAATATTTTTTAAGAGATAAAGCAATGTAAAAAATGAAGAGGACTTTTTTTTTTTTTTTTTGAGAGTTCAAGGGGGAGTGGCGAAAATCAAGAATGACTTTAGTTTTTTAGCTGGCATTAAAATGTTATCATTTTTTAAGTTGTTGACATTTTATTTTATTTTTAGTAATATTTTAGAAGATACATTCTTTAACATTTATTTAACACATTTAAAGAGATTTAATTATTTAAATACTAACTTTAAAATTAAATATAAATTGTTAAAAAAGCTTTTCTAATACATTTAGTTAAATAGCATTGTGTAAAGAGTGGAGAAATCTTATAATAATAATAATTATTATTTTTATAAAAATGTGATTATTAGATTTTCCACTATAGGTTGAACAAAGATAATTCTTCTTCCTTGGCTTTAAATTAAATTACATAAAAATCTAGGCATGAATCAATTATTAGGAAGATATCATCCTATCTAAATTAACAATGTGAAAAGTGTATCAATTTTTCATTTTTTTTCCTTTGCTCGTATAGGTTTTTTTTTTTTTTTGGTCAGGGGGGATTTGGGGAAGGGGTTGGAGTGGGGTTCGAACATCCCACGTCCAAGTGGGCATGAAGCCCTTCTACAACCACAGCTACTGCGTGGGGTGGTCTTTGCTCGTATAGCTTTAATCATTACTCTTCCCATTCCAATTCACATATTTTGACCCCTAACAATCTCATTCCCATTTTTCATGCATCTTAGGGTCTGTTTGGTTTAGCTGTTTAGGGTCTGTTTGGTTTAGCTGTTTACAGCAGCTGATAGTTGATTGTGGATAGCTGATAGTTGATAGCTGTTAGCTGATAAATATGAAGTGTTTGGTAAAATTTTATTAGCTGTTGCTGTTTGTATGTCAAATGACCATTAAGGGTATAATTTATTTGTAAATATAATTTTATATACTTTTTATAATATTTTTTAGTTATGCAA
>CATIWK010201943.1:0-26518 GCA_949634005.1 Mallotus japonicus
ACCATAAGTATTGAAAAATACACTATGCATTGGAGAATTAGTGAACAAAATACTATAATTTATGCACCTTTTATCTATTGTCACATTATAAATAGGGATAAGTACAATTTAGTACTATGTGGTTTCACCTTTTTGCAAAATTAGTTTCGTTGTTTTTTTTTTGACATTTTAGTACCCTATGTTTTATATTTTTTTTACGCTTTACACCCTTCTAACTAATATAATCATTATTTTATGAGAAAAAATTGATATAATATTATATTTCAATGATAAATTTATTCTATATATGATTTATGATCAATCCATACAATTGTTTATTTTTAAAAATATTGTAAATTTACTTTAAAAATTATTTCTTTTTATTCATAATAAAATTTAAAATACATTTAAACTTTATTTTTTTTAATTTATTGTGGTTAGTTGAATAATATGTCACTCAATATAAGATCTTAGTATTAAAAATCCATATTATTTTTACATTAAAACATATATTTTAAACAATATTTATTAGAAGGGTGTAAAGTGTAAAAAAATATGAAACACAAGTTAATAAAACGTCAAAAAAAAAAATCATAAAACTGATTTTACAAAAAGATGAAACCACAGGATACTAAATTATACTTATCCCTTATAAATATCGAAACTCCTATAGATCAAGCCACTAAGAAAAACCCTGCTTCGATTTCATCACTTCTTTTGGAAAGGAAGACACCTCTGCTACTATGAATAATTAATATGTAAGATGTTGAGTTTTTAGAAATGTATACTTTTGTGATTTCATTGGTGAATTTTATTAAATTTTTTTCTTTATTTTTATATGTATCTTTTAGTTGAAAATTACAATTTTCTTGTGATAATTTAAGGGTTTTATGATTGATTGGTTTTATAGCATAATAAGGTTTAGCAATTTTGATATTTGATGCATGCTATGTGTTTAATCCAAGTCATTAATTGTTTAAAATTTACAATTGAAGAAAAAGAATAATAAATTAAAGTAAAGAATTTGTATATCTGTTACGTGTTTAATCCCATTCCTCTCTTTTTTTATATATATAGGTTTTATCAAACAAAATAATATAATTATTTTATTATTTCAGTGAAATGTAAAACTCTCCAACCGAGCGGTATTTCCTACATTAAATTGGTGAAACGCTAGTGTCTAAACAAATTCGTTTAGACACTATAGCAAAAATAGCATCTCATTTTTCTTCTTTTTTCACAAATAAATCCTTTAAACTTTCCTAAATGTTTAATTTAGTTCAAATTATTATTATATTTATAATATTTTATATAATTTAGTCCAAGTTTATTTTATGTTTATAATTTATTTAAATAATTTAGTCCAAATTACCATATATATAGCCTAGTCCAAATTTTTATTTTATATAATGTTATTCTTTTAAAAACTTAAAAATAATTATGTAATATAAAAAATAAATATGCAATAAAAAAAATTTTCAATAAATTTATAACCAAATATTATACAAATTTTATAATTTAACGTGTTTATAACTATATATTTTTTGGACATATAATTTAATAATTTTGACTATTAATTTCAATCATCAGATGAATTTCATTATATTCTAAATTTTTTCAATTAAATGTTACACAATTTTATTTATTTTACACCCTTCAATAAATTTAGATGACAAATATCTAGATAGCTAATTTATATTGTTGGATAGATTGCATCTTATTTTCAATTGTCTGATTAAATTTTATTAAAATTTTATCCAATTTTCATATTTTCCAGTAAATTCAAAAAAAAAAAATCTAAACCATTAATTTAAACTGTTAGATGGGTTTCCTTATTTTTTCAATCATTGGATTAAATTCTATCATAGTATTATAAACAAATAATAAAAAGATAAAGAAAATCTGCATAAGGAGTTTAAACTATTGGATGAATTTCTTTTTTATAATAATAGCTCAATTAAATTTTCAACATTATCAACTTATAACAATTTTTCTCTATAATTACTAACCTTCATATGAATCAGGATTAGGGTAATTTTCACTCACGGTACCCAGGTTTTGGCCATTATTTCATCATGGTACCTACATTTTAAAACGTAGCGGTAAACCGTATAACCTTTCATTTTATTATCAATAAAGTACCTGAAGCCAATTTCCGGGCAGAGCTGATGATGTGGCTTGCCACGTGGCTCTGACGTGGCGTCACATGTCACATTTTGGTGATGTGGCACCATATGGTGCTGACGTGGCACCATATGGTGCTGACGTGGCACCACGTGGTACAATCATATGACGCGGCACTGATGTGGCCTGACACATCACTATAATGAGACCTTCATTAAATGTGAGATACCGTAGTGGGATCTTTGCTAAAAGTTGGATACCATGAGTGAAATTTTCTAGATTTTTATTTTATTTTGGTTTGTGTAATTGGTTTTTTGTTTTTTGGTAGTCAAATATTGAACTATATAGTTTGTAAGTGAAAATTTGTGTTTTGACTTTTTATCTCAATTTTTAATATTACTCACGAGATTAATCAAATTTAAATATACTTACAAATATAAATTATAAATTATAATAATTTATTGAAATATAAAAATAAAAATTTTTATTTTAGAATTTATAAAATATTCAATTATAATTATAATTTTATTATAACCAACAAACTTAAATAAATATTTTATATTTATTATATGTTTAAACATAAAGTAGTTTAGCATACTAATATTTTGATATGAAATATAACACTAATATTTTGATACAAAATAAAAAATTTTATTTTAGAATTTATAAAATATTCAATTAAAATTATAATTTTATTATCACCAACAAAGTTAAATAAATATTTTATATTTTTTAACTTATAATAAATATAAAAATATTTATTATATTTTTCGTTGGTTATAATAAAATTATATTTTTATTTTTATTTTGTATCAAAATTATACTTTTGGTTGGTTATAATTTTAATACTTAGAAAATATAAAAATATTTTTTTAACTTATAATAAATATAAAATATTTGTTTAAGTTTGTTGGTTATAATAAAATTATAATTTTAATTGATATTTTATAAATTCTAAAATAAAATTTTTTATTTTTATATTTCGATGAATTATTATAATTTATAATTTATATTTGTAAGTCTATCTAAATTTGATTAATCTCACGAGTAATATTTAAAATTGAGATAAAAATTAAAAACATAAATTTTCACTTAAAAACTATATAGTTCAATATTTGACTACCAAAAAACAAAAACCAATTACTGAAAACAAAAATAAAATAAAAATCCAAAAAATTTCACTCATGGTATCCAACTTTTAGCGAAAATCTTACTACGGTATCTCATGTTTAATGAAGGTCTCATTATAGTGACGTGTCAGGCCCCATCAGCGCCACGTCACCAAAATATGACACATGGCACCATGTCAGTACCACGTGGCATGCCACATCATCAGCTTTGGTTGGAAATCGGCTTCAAGTACTTTATTGATAATAAAATGAAAGGTTATATGGTTTACCGCTACGTTTTGAAATGTAGGTACCATAGTGAAATAATGGCCAAAATCTAGGTACCGTGAGTGAAAATTACCCGATCATAATCATCAAAAATTATTATCTCTTACATCAAAATTATAAATCCATAAAAAGTTATAAATGAATTTTAATATTAGTGGTTAGTCCTTTCAGTTATATTCATCTTTATCTTCCAATGAAGATGAATTGATAAGTAATTTCATTCATCAGTAAGAAGAAGATGACATGATATTTCGTATAGTATGTAATATTAACACTATCTTGGATACTACATCAATCAACAAAAGAATTAGGTAACTCATGGTCAATTGATTCTAGTTATATAATGATTCATTGGGATTATGAAGCTGCAAATTGTAATTTGTTTAATAATTATTTTTTAAATAACTCATGCTATGGTGATGATATTTTTCATTAGTGATATTGCATGTCTTGAAGTTTATTTCTTTGTATTGTGGATATAGTCAAATGCCACAATTCATACTTCCAACAACGAAGTGATGGCCTTGGTAGACTTGGATTCTCAACTTTACAAAAAGTAATATTCATATTTCAGATATTAGCATATGGTCTACTCATGGATGCAACCAATGAATATATAAAATTGGCAAGTCAACAACAATTGGAAGTGTAAAACAGTTTTGTCCTACTATTGTTGAGATTTTTTTGGACCAACATTTAAGATCATCTTGTTAGGTTTTTATAGTAACAAGATATTATAAACATAAACCCTAATGATCTTTAAAATTAAATATTTTCATGATACGATAATGTAATTTCACAAGTGCTAAGAGGGGGGTGAATTAGCTTTTCGAGCTAGATAGGAAATTTTGAATAGTTAACTAAGAGCAAGCTATAAACAAATTTAGAGCACAATAGAATGAAGAAGAAGAGCAAGAAAACACAAGGAATTTATAGAGGTTCAGCCCTCAAAGCCTACATCCTCTCCTCAACCACTTGTTGAGAGTTTCAATCCACTAACAATCTACTTTAGGGTGTAGATTAAACCCTTACAAGCTTAAATTTAAGCTACTAAAGTGTTTTTCCAAGGTTCACACTCAAACCTAAGTGTTTTTCAAAGGCTTACACTCTAACCCAAATGCTAAGAACAATCCTCTTAGCTTACAAGTGTTTAAAACCCAAACCTAACTTACTTAATCTCAATATTGAGCTATTGAATGATGGTACACTCACCAACCCATACTCAAAAACACTCTTGAGATAGAAAAAGATTACAAGAATTAAAGATGAAGAAATTGGGTGGTTGAAGATTAAAATCAAGAATTAATGCTTAAAGATAGCTCTTAATGTGTTTTCTCAGCTTCATTCACTACTTCTAGCTTTGTTCAAAGTAGTATTTATACTCTTATAGAGAAAAAGAGCTGTTGGAGCTGCATTAAATGTAAAGAGAGCCATTCAACCACCAAAAAGAAAGAACTTTGCAACTTTGTCATGGCTCATGACAAATCGTCATTGGTCATAATGATCAGGGCACAAAGATAGAGATTTGGATTCGCACGCTTTCCTAATCATAACACAAGTCATGACAGCTCTCAGGAACTTTTGGAATCAGCCGTTATGATCATGACACTAGTCATGACAACTCTCAGGATTGGCCATCATGATCATGACTAGCTTTGGGAACTTTTGGAATTTTATAATTTGGACTTCAAAAATTTTGCTTTAAAAAATTCTTTTATGCTTGAAATTTGCTTGTGACCACTTATAATGAAGATTTCCATCACATTTGACCAAATTTGACTTTAGATTTTGATAAAAAAACTTGATCTTCCATTTTGATCCTTGTCATCACTTATGATATGTTAACCTTTTGCAATGATCAAACATAACCACCCTTATTTTGACTTTAACAAACTATATTTTGAGTGTCTAATAAGTGTACTTCAAGTGTGTATAAGTTAGGCACCCTTGGAAAAGCAAATCATGAAGAACATAAAATCTTAAAAAAGCTTGACAACAACTATCACGAGCTTGGTCACGACCAGGACCGAGCTCATGACAAGCCTCCTCCAAATGGAAATTGGGACAGTGACCATCCCGGATAAGGGTCCCAATTGGGACATCAATCGGGACAAGAATATCCTAATCAGGACCATAGGCAGAAAAATCATGAGCTCAATAAAGAAAGGTTGAGTTTTGGACAGTGCTCCTCAAGAGCACTCGTCCCAACTGGACATGATCACGAGTAGATATCCCAATCGGGGCCATATGCACATCACTCGGGACCTCAGCAAAGAAAAATAAATAGTTTGGACAGTGCTCCTCCTAGGCTCATGTCACGAGTGGGACACTACTCGGGACACTCATCACGAGTGGAGTCCCGATTGTGACAGGATATGTCCCTTTCAATCAATGATCCTTTGAACTCCAACGACTAGTTTTATTGAAGTTCACGACCGAAACATATGATATCATAACCGGGATTGATAAAATTCCTACAAAAGTTGAATTTCACTTAATACAACTTGAAGAAGTTGGTAATGAACTTAATGGCTCAAACAGCTACATTTGTGATGCACAAGTACTTAAACAACCTCTGAAGCCTTATTCAAGAGTTAGATACTTGCTTATTGAATTTTTTCTCCTTAGCATTCTTTGAGCATTAAAATTCTTATTTAATTTCTTTGTAATTTATTAACTCTTTTGAGAGTTGGTTGTGTATTGGAGATAGGCCTAATTCTTGGGTTATATTAGAAAGGAAGTGATGTTATTCTTAAAAGGAATTAGTTTAAGAGTTTCTCCATCAAAACACAAGTTTTTTTGTTAGAGCTAAGCCTAAGTTAAAAAGCTCATTATTGTAGGGTTTAAAGTTGACCCTTAAAACTCTTGTGATCTCAATCTTTGTGAATAGGATTGGTGTGGAGATTGAAAATCCTAACTTAGGGATAAGTTAGGCGGAGACATAGATCTATTTATGAATTAAACTCTTTAAGTTCTTATGTGTTATCTTCTAATCCTTAATTCTTCTTTACTTCTTCTTAATTTTCTTTTAATTTCTTAAAAGCCCTATTCACCCCCCCTCTAGGGCAATTGTAATTGGTATCAGAGCTTAGGTTCTTAGTACTTAATTGCTAGAATTCATGATTATGGGGAGTGAATCTCTTAACTTTTCATCTCTTAAATCCTTCTTTGATGGTAGTGACTATCCACATTGAAAGTTCAAGATGGAATTGTACTTAGACAGTGATCCCATTAGACTTTTGGGATGTTATTCTAAACGGTTGGGAACCACCTAAAGCTATAACTGATAGTGTAGAAACTACACTTGCAAGAAGTCAATGGAACAATGATAAAAAAGAAGAGAACTACAAAAATAAGAAGGCCATAACAATCTTGCTAACCTCTATGTCAAGAGAAGAAGGTGGCAAAGCTCAATATTGCCAATCCACAAAAAAAGTGTGGGAAACTCTTGGGAAACACTATGAAGGAAATGTGCAAGTGAGAAGCAAGAAAGTTCAACTTCATATGTATGAATATGAACTTTTAAAGATGAATCCATAAAAGTCAATAATGGAGATGACAAATTTCCTCAATGCTCTTCTTGCTACTCTCAAGAAACTTGGAAAATATTTTTTTCAAGAAAGAAGTGAACAATAAGATTCTAAGAATCCTACTTAAGAAGGATTGGAAATCTAAAGTCATTTTAATTGAGGAAGCTCAAGACCTTTCAACTCTCTTAACTGATATTCTCATTGGGAAGCTCCTTACATATGAGCTCACCATAAAGTAAAGAGGAGATGAGAGAGATGAGAAAGAAGAGAAGAAAAAGGTAATTGCATTAAAGGCTATACAAGAAGCAAGTAAAGATGAAAGCTTGGCGGACTTTAATGAAGATGATGATGAGATAGCTATGATCACTAGAGGATTCAAGAAGTTCTTAAAAAGAAAAAGCTTCTCAAAGCAAAGAGACAACAAGAAGTATGATGGCAAGAAGAATAAAAAAGTTACTTGATATGAGTACAAGAAGTCGGGACACATTAGAAGTGAGTGCCCAAGCTCAAATTCAAGAACAAGAGAGCAAAAGATAAGAAGAAAGCCTTCAAAGCTTCATAGGATGACTCCTCCGAATCAAAAAAGGAAAAGGAGCAATAAAAATTAACCAACTTTTGCTTCATGGCTCTTGAAGACAAAAATGAGGTACCGTCTACTTCTCTCTTCTTATGATGATTCTGGTGGTGATGATGATGATGAGAGCTCTATTATGAGCAAACTCATGCTTAAATGCAAAAGCTTGCTCTCTAAGAATAAGCTTTACAAGCATGAGCTATCTAACTTGTCCAAAGAATTTGAAATCTTGAAAAATGATTTTTTTAAAACTTTTTAAATCTAATAAAAAACTTACAAATGATTTGAAATCTTATAATTCCTTGAAGGACCAACTCAAGAAAACTAATGATAAAAATTTTAAGCTTTCTAAAGAAGTGTTAGAGTTAAAGAATTCTATTTCAAAATTTAAAAAAGGGAAAAGAGACTTTAGATAGTCTTCTTGACTCTCAAAAACTCTATGAGAACTCATGGAATTGGATATACAAATAGAATGTCTTCTTTATCATCATCTCACATTAAATTTGTTAAAACTTCATGTGATATTACTCGCTCTACTTCTAAACCTCTTAAGACTCAAACTTTCAAAGATAAAAGGTATTGTGTGTCAAATGACAAGGGAAAGTCTTATATGACCCAATCTTCCTTGACACAAAGGGCTAAGGCATAAGCCAAAAGGCCCCAACTTAGACATGCTTATATGTACACTAGATACAATACTTCTAAGCATGCTACATAATCATCTCATAATACATAATGCCATTGTCAATGTATGTCTCACTTACTTCCTATGGCACAAAAGACCCTTAAGAAGCCCACACAACCACAACACAAAAGGCATATTTCACACACTAAGCAATCATATACTCCTAGAAGAAATAAATTTATTAATGTTGAATGCTTCTATTGTATGACCAAAGGTCATACTAGTAATGTGTGCTTCTATAAAAGATTACATTTGCAATTGCTTCCTTTGGACTACTTTGAGACTAACTAACCTAGACCAACAAAGGTTTGAGTTAAAAAGAATGTTTGAATTGTGTTATATAGATGTGCTTGAAGTCCACAAAAGCTAAAAGCAAGTGGTACCTTAATAGTGGATGTTCAAGGCACATGACAGGAGATAAAGAGCAATTCAACAAGCTTAATGCTAAGGATGGAGGACATGTCACCTTTAGAGATAATGCCAAAGGAAAGATAGTAGACATTGAAGAAATTGGTAACCTTCAATCCTTATCAATTTATCATGTATTGCTTGTTGATGGTCTTAAGCATAATTTACTTAGTATTAGTCAATTGTGTGACATGGGAAATAAAGTCATTTTTTATCCTAAAAATTGCTTTGTTAGTAGCCTAGATAAAGACAAAATGATTTTTAGTGGTGAAAGAGTTGATAATGTCTATGTTATTGACTTGAATAAAGTTGATAACAAAGACATGAAATGCTTAATGTCTATTTTCCATGACATATGGACATGACATAGAAGATTAGGATATGCAAACTTTGAGCTTTTGGATGACTTTAGTAAGTATGAACTTGTGGTTGGGCTACCCAAACTCAAGTTCACTAAAGACAAGACTTGTGATGCTTGTCAAAAGGAAAAACAATCCAAATCTTCCTTTAAGCTTAAGATTGTAGTGTCCACTTCTAGGCCACTCGAACTCATTCATATGGATTTATTTAGACCAACTAGGGTTGCTAATTTAGGTGGAATACACTATGCATATGTCTTGGTTGATGACTACTTTGAATACATTTGGGTGTGTTTTCTTTGCTCATAAGAATGATGCTTTTAAAGCTTTTGAAAGTTTTTCAAAAAGAAAAAGGTTTTTGTATTTCAACTATTATAAGTAATCATGGAACCTAATTTGAAAATAAATTTTTAAAAATCTTTTACAATAAAAATGGTATTTCACATACTTTTTATTCTTCTAGAATACCTCAACAAAATGGGGTAGTTAAAAAGAAAAATAGAACTCTAGTGGAAATGGCTAGGACCATGCTTCATGAGTATAATCTACTTTTATATTTTTAGGCGAAAGTCGTTAACACTTGCTATATAGCAAATAGAGTTTTTAAAAGACCCATTTTAAATAAAACTTTTTATAAGCTTTGGAACAATAGAAAACCCAAAATTTCATATCTTAGAATATTTGGATGCAAGTGCTTTATATTAAACACCAAGGATAATCTTGAAAAATTTGACTCTAAAGCCAATGAAGAAATTTTTCTAGGCTATTCCACCTCTAGTAAAGCATGTAAAGTCTTTAACAAAAGAACTCTTGTAGTTGAAAAGTCAATGCATATTGTGTTTAATGAGTCTAACCTACTTTATCCGAGAAAGAATTTTGGTTGTGTTGATGATGTTGTAGATGAATTTATGGATGTGAGCATTCAAGAGGAAAATGCTAGCAAACCTTTGGAGCTTGAAGGTCCTAGAAAGGAAGATAGTGAGGAACTGCCTCAACCTACCTTAAAGGATAATCTTCCAAAGGAATGGCAATTCAAGAAACCATATCCTCAAGATCTCATCATTGGTGACACTTCAAAAGGGGTAACTACTAGATCTCACTTTAAATTCATTGTCAATTTAGCCTTTATTTCTCAAATTGAACCCAAAAATGTTGATGATGCCTTGAGTGATAAGTTTTGGGTCCTTGCTATGCAAGAAGAGTTAAACTAATTTGAGAGAAACAAGGTTTAAACCTTGGTTCTTAGATTTAAGCATCATCATATTATAGGGCACCAAATGGGTATTTAGAAATAAGATGAATAAACAAGGTGTCATAATTAGAAACAAAACTAAGCTAGTAGCTAAAGGATATAATTAAAAAGAAGACATTAATTATGATGAAACCTTTGTCCCCGTTACAAGGTTAGAAGCTACTAGAATGCTACTTATATTTGCATCTTACATGGATTTTAAACTCTTTCAAATGGATGTCAAAAGTGCATTTTTGAATGACTTTATTGGAAAGGAGGTTTATGTTGAACAACCTCGGGGTTTTGAAAGTTTTGACTTTCCTAATCATGTGTTTAAGCTTTCAAAAGCATTGTATAAATTGAAACAAGCTTTTAGAACTTGGTGTGAAAGGTTGAGTAACTTTTTGCTAGATAAAAGGTTCTCTAAAGGAAAAGTTGACATAACTCTATTCATTAAGAAATTCAAACATGATTTACTTATTGTTCAAATATATGTTGATAATATTATTTTTGGTGCTACTAATCATTACTTGTGTGAGGAATTTTTTAAGTTAATCTAAGGGGAATTTTAGATGAGCATGATGGGTGAGCTCAAGTTCTTCCTTGAACTACAAATCAAGCAATGCAAGGATGAGATCTTCATCAACCAAACCAAATACACAAGAGACATCCTCAAGAATTTTGGCATGGAAGGAGCTAAATCAAGCAAGACTCCTATGAGCATCACCACCAAACTCAACAAGGATGAAAATGACAAACCGGTTGATGAAAAGCGATATAGAGGTATGATCAGACCCTTTCTCTATTTAACCGTAAGTAGACCGGATATAATGTTTGTTACATGCTTATGTGCTAGGTTTCAATCATATCCTAGAGAGTCACATTTAAATGTCATTAAGAGAATTTTCAGATTCCTTAGTGGAACTATACATTTAGGACTTCGGTATCCTAGGAGTTCACCCTTTGAATTAGTTAGCTATTTGGATGCTGATTTTGCCAGTAGCTTGCTAGATAGGAAGATGCATTTCCGAAACTTGCCAATTTTTAGAAAATTGTTTAGTTTCTTGGTTTAGTAAAAAGTAAGTCTCGATTGCCTTATTCAATGCCGAAGCTGAATATGTGGCAGCAAGTTGTTGTTGCTCACAAGTCTTGTGGCAAAAATAACAACTAATGGACTATGACATTGATATTGATCACATTTCAATTAAATGTGACAATACAAGTGCTATAAACCTTAGTAAAAATACCATTCAATATTCTAGAACAAAGCATATAGACATTAGACATCGTTTCCTTAGAGATCATGTGCAATGTGGTGATATTTCGCTTGAATTTGTTGATACAAAAAAATCAACTTGCGGATATTTTCACCAAACCTCTCAATGAGGAGAGATTAAATTTCATTAAGCATGAACTTGGAATGATAGATGGTTCTAGTTTGTATTGATGCATGTACCTTGATTGTTTGCTCTTATATGATTTTGATCCTCTTTGAACTCAATTCACATGTTTGATGAGTTGAATTCGTGCTTATAGTGCAAAATGTGATATGATTATCTCATGAATTTAAGCTACATGCATACTTGATTTTTCATGAGTACGAAAATAATCATTTAATTGTTCTTAAGCTATTCACCTTTTTTTAAAAACAAATGCTTGCCTTACTTGACATTTTTTAAAAATGTTTACTTGTTTTTTTAAAATGTTTACTTTTTTATCTTTCAAGACTCAATTCCTTGCTCACTTTTTTTTTATTTTGCTATTTAATAATTAATTAATGAGATTCATTCAATTAATTAATTGTTTCAAAATTAGCAAAATAATTTTTTTTAAAAAATCCTATTTTCATGCTCAATTATATTTAATCTTTGTCTTGGTTTAGATTTAATTTGCTTTTGAATTAATTCAATTTGGTGCCAATTTAATTCGATAGGACTAAATTGCACACTTTTCTGCAAATTTTTTCGGACCTAATTGAACTTTTTTGAAAGTTCAAGGGTCATCTCGAACTCTTGTCCCGACCGTTACTGTCTTCCATCTGGATCGGGACACCTGTTCGCTTTCCTGATAGAGCCGATCATGATCAATGTCCCGATCGTGATATTGCTTGAGACAATGATGTCCCAACTGTGATATCGATCTTGACAGCTTTTGGAAAACCCGATTTTTTTGCATTGAAAAGGCATATCAATTAAAATCAGTTATGGATTTTGAAGTGATTTTTGACCAAAATTAAATTTTCTTACTCTTCCTCTCCCTTTTTAACTCTATAAATTCTTCCCTTTTCACTTCTCTTCCCCATTCTCAAACTCTCTTCTTCTAATATATTCCCTTCTCATTATTATTTTTTTTGCAAACTCTCTCTTTTATTTTCTCATTAATGGCTCCCAAGAAACCTACCAAGGGTCTTTCTTCCTCACATGATGCTTCATCTAAAAAAGAAAAGCCAAAGAAATTTCATCCCCCTTTCTCCTATACTTCTACTCAAATCAAACAAAGGGTAAGTGCTTTTCAAAAGAGGACTCTTCTTCCTTCAAGATACATGTGTGAAACAACACTCAAGGAACTTGGATGCTTTGAAGAGGTAAAAGAACTTCTCTTAGGGGCAGGATTATTTGAGTTTGCTTTCACTCCTTTGCCCTCTTATCCCTCCTTAATTGTAGAATTTCTTTTTACTTTTACCCTTTGCTCCGTCCTCCATGATGATGACAACTACTACCATGAGATTCAAGCTTGGAGGAAAAGAAAGGTTCATGACCAATCTCGAATTTGACACTCTGTTTGGCTTCACTAGAGAGGGTCACATTCAAGTCCACCCTAATTGGCTTCCCCACACCTTTTGGAATAAGGTCCAAAGTGCTCAAGCTTCAAACTTTTATGTCGGTCATACCAAAGCCTCCAACCTTCAATCTAAAGCCTTGTGGTATGTCCATCGTTTTCTCACCTATTCCATTAATGCAAGAGGGCTTAGCAATGAAACTCTTTCTCTTGATGACCTTTTCATCCTCCGTTGCCTTGTTGACAAGGAGCAAATTACCTCGGGACTGTTTTTAAAATGGAGGCTTTGGCTCATTTTCTTCAGCATATATCGTCTTAGATTCCACTATCTAAATTTATGTCAACCAAATAGAATTAGGAAAGATTATGAAGTTGCTTGGTATATAAAAACATCAATAAATTTTCATTCAAGTTGCTCGCCAAAAATTAGGACTTAACTGTTGTGCCTCTAATGTAATACATGTTTTTAAGCTTTTCTTTCAAAATATGCGTCTCTACTTAAAAATGGTCTCTCTCAGTAGTAAGTTCATCTAAGTTATTCCTTAAAGATTCAATTGTTCTATTCATTTAAACAAGAGTATCACCCATTTTTTAGAGTTTCATCTCCAAGCTCTACGTTAAATTCATTATCTCAGTTAATTCCTCCTCAAGAGAACACTTTGCAGCCATACAATTGTGATTTGAACCCATACAATTGTGATTTGAAGCAACATTTCAGCATCCAAACATTCAAATTACAATCTAAGATAATAAAAGTAAAGAATTGATCTGAACTTTTTCAAGTCAGTGCCAACACTTATAACATTCTGCATTTCAATGTATGAAGCTCATCTTCTTTCCTCTCTTTGCAATCTTTGCCGATTAGCTTCTACTTTAAGAATGTCAACCTAACAAGTGTACCTATTAAATGATATCGTGGTGTCGGAGCAAAGAATTTTTGAGCGTGACTTGCTCTTTGGTCTGAAATAATAACATTAATTTAGATTCACATAACTCAAATTAGACTACTTTATGAGCTGAAAAATGGTTAATTATACCAAAAAATAAAAAAAGGGGAAGGAAAGAGAGGACGGACGAAAGAAATTATTAGGTGGCTTGGTGGCTCGATGGTAGAGTTGCTAGAGACACCATTGGGTTGATTGGTGATTACAGGAAAAAGTGGTGAAAAATAGAAAAAAAAATAAAAATAGAATGCATAAGAAGGAGAAGACGAAGCTATTGAGTATTTGGGTTTGAGTTTGAAGGCAAGTCAAATAGGAAGAATTTGAAGGCAAGTCAAATAGGAAGAAGAAGAGGACTATACTGTTGAGATGAGGAGGGGGCAGACGCGTAAATAATTTTACTAAGGGTGGCACATATGTAATTAATGAAAGTTCGAGATATTGTTGTTGTTTTGGTTATCTTCAGGGCATTGATGAAAAAATCCCAATTAAGTTCAGTGAAAGAGATGAACCTAACAAGCCCAAATAAGCTTAGCCCAACAAACAAAACCGTCCTCGTCGTCTTCTTCTTCTCAGTCTTCTCAATCTGAATCTGTGACACAGCTTTTCCATGTATACAACACTTGCGCGATCCAGAATTAGCTGCCTGTATTTTGTTTTTATTTTTAGACGATTCATATCATAAACGACTCGCTTCAGATTCTAATTCGCTCATAGATAGGACTCGTCTGATAGGTGAATCGACTCGAATTGTTCGATTCTGTAACAATTATGGATTTAAATACGTTTTCGTTGTCAAATATCAAGGATGAAGAAGGTTCTATACTCTCGGAATGCATTAACAAAGCAGGACCAACAGAAGATGCTACTAAACAATTAATTTCCAATGGGCTTCAAGCGACTGATCAGTACCGTTTTTCAGAAGCAGAAGATCCTCATGAAAAGTCCCAAATTTGGAATCTACGTTTGGCTAGGCTTCAGTTATTGCAGTATAGAGACAGGCTAGAGACGTATCTGGGTATAAACATGGGCAGGTATTATGCTCCCTCTATCTGTGTGTCAATTGTTATGTTTCAGCATAGATAATTTTATTCGAATTTGCAGATTAATTCTTTAGATTCAGATGCAAGTTTTTTTTTTCCTTGTTATCTTTTGCAAAGAATTAGTGGGTACTTGTGAAGTCATGATTTTTATTGAGTTTCTACTGATTGACAGCTTAATGACATAGTCTTGTGCAGGTTCTCTGCAGAGGACTATAGCAAATTTCGTGTTATGCCTTTAAGTGAAGCTGCTATATCACTTGCTGAAAGTGGAAAAATTGGTGCCTTGAATCTCCTCTTTAAACGTCATCCTTATTCTCTTTCTCCTTTGATGTTGCAAATATTAGCTGCTGTTCCTGAAACTGTTCCTGTTCAAACATATGGGCAGCTTCTTCCTGGCAGGACCCCTCCTATTGGTGTTTCTCTAAGGGAAGAAGATTGGGTTGAATGTGAAGAGATGATAAGCTTTATCAATAGTTTACCTGAGAATCATGAATTGGGTATTAAGATCAGAACTGAGCCCATTGTCAAAAAGTGCCAAGGCTACATTTGGCCATCAATTGATGAACTTTCTATATGGTACATGAATAGAGCTAGAGATATTGATAGCTATAGTGGCCAGCTAGACAATTGCCTCTGCTTGGTTGACTTGGCTTGTCGAAAAGGTATCTTTGAGTTACAGCAGTTTCACAAGGATATTTCATACTTGCACCAGCTTATTTATTCTGATGAAGGTGATAGTGAAATGTGCTTTAGTATTTGTCTTCTGGAGTGGGAAAAATTATCTGATTATGAAAAGTTCAGAATGATGCTCAAGGAAGTCAAAGAGGAAAATGTGGTGAAAAGGTTGCATGATAAGGCCATTCCTTTTTTGCAAAATAGGTTTCATGATTTAGCCTCTGTTAGTCAAGATCATGTCAAAGATGGCCATCTTTCTTTAAACCACAAGGATGAGTCATTTCTGGTGAGATGGCTTAAGGAGATTGCTGTGGAGAATAAGTTAGACATATGCTTGGTGGTTATTGAAGAAGGGTGCGGACAGTTTCCCAGTAATGGTTTTTTCAGGGATGAGATTGAAGCAGCGGACTGTGGTCTGCAATGTGTATATTTATGCACAGTTACAGATAAATGGAATATTTTGGCTGCCATATTGTCAAAGCTTCCACGAAAGCAAGGCAAGTTTTCTGCTTTATTTTTTTGACTAACTGGAGCCAATATGAGATTTGTTGCTAGTACATTATAGATTTTTAAAGGGACCTTAGGCTCTCATCACAATGCCACCCTTTCCACCCTTGTTCATTTGGCGGGAAAGAAATTAATGTTCACATGGTAGATGGTGGATTAATGCACTCACTTGGGGTGTGGGGGAATGGACCTGCAATACATATCAGTCTATGCGTGCCATGTATTGTGAGTTCCTTCTTGAATAGTAATTGGCATAGAAAAAGCATGCCTTCGTGATGAGGCTTGTCCCTCAGATTTTAGATTATTTTAAATTTTAGTTGTAGTGACATGACAAGCTGGCGTTTGGATTTATAATCTCTTAAACATTGAGGCTGTGGCTTTGATTGATATTATTGTTTCAATCAATACGTGTCTGTTCTGGTTATCAGAGATGTTTTTTCATTTCAATGAAATTTTTTTTTTTAAGAATGCAATTGTAGTCTGCATATCCAAAAGCCATGTCTCGGTATATTTGTGTGTATTAGTAAAATTTGCTTGGATAATAGTTGATGCTGAAATATTTATTATTGAGTATAACATACAAATGTTAACCTTACAGATGCTGAAATTTATATCGATGGCCTTGAGGAACGACTTAAACTTGCTGAGGGCCATATTGAAGCTGGGAGGCTCTTGGCATTTTACCAGGTTTTTTTTCTTTCCTATTGCTGATATTTTGAGAATTGAGATTCTGTTAATTGAATGGATTTTTTAGATTTGCTTTTCGTTTTTGGTTATGCTCCACATGTGATATAAATATTGGTTGGAGGTGCTAATGGTACAGTCTTCTCATCTTAAGTTTTTAGTTGGCCCTAAAGTTTCATAATGGTGCTTCTGTAATTTTCTTTATCTATTTTTGCACATTGATCTCATTCAAAGCTTTGTTTGAGGGATTCTCTGTTAACTGGTATGAAGTGAGCAAGTCCTATTAATTTGATTTAGGGTTATCATTGTAGTAAATCTTCCATCTTAGAATACATAATCTTATAACACTCTTTTTCTTGTCATTTCTGGAATTTTGGTCAATATAAATAATATATTAACGGAATTTGCATTGCCTACTGCCTTCTGTGGTTGTATTGGCATCAACAAGTGCAAACATTGGACCCTTTTTTTTTTTTTTTTTTTCATGAAACTGGAACTATTTCACTCTATTTTCATTTGTTTGATGGTAACCATTCTGGTTTATATTCAGGTTCCTAAACCAATGAACTTCTTCCTGGAGGCTAATGCAGATGAAAAAGGTGTGAAACAGATTCTCCGTCTTATGCTTTCAAAGTTTGTTCGGCGACAACCAGGTCGATCAGATAATGACTGGGCAACTATGTGGCGTGATATGCAAAGCTTGCGAGAGAAGGCTTTTCCTTTTCTTGATCCAGAATATATGTTAACAGAATTCTGCAGAGGACTTTTGAAAGCTGGGAGATTTTCTCTTGCAAGAAATTATCTGAAGGGTACAAGTTCAGTGCACTTGGCATCAGAGAAAGCAGAAAATCTTGTTATTCAGGCTGCACGTGAATTTCTTTTCTCAGCTTCTAGTCTCTCTTGCTCAGAAGTAAGTGGTCAATCATGTCTATTTGGTCATGGTTTATGATGTCTGCCAAGGATTTCAAATTCTAATCTCTTTCTATATCTGCTGTAGCCTGTATTTCTCAACGTCCAAGTTTGAACTTGAATATAATTTCTATTATGCTGGTTTCATGTATTTTTTTTTTTTTAGAGTAGTGCTTTTAAAATTTTTACACGGATGAGATATTTCTCAACTGCAAAAAGAAAAAAATTTCAATAGATCTAGTATAGTACAGATGCAAGTATTCATAAAAATTTTACATGGATTATTTCTAATGTCCAAAAGAAGGATTTTAGGGATGAGTTTTTTAACATGCATAGATGGAGTTTCCATTAATTCTTCTATAGTCACAATTGCTTTCATTATTTTAGGATTTAATTATTTAGCAATTAATTTTGTTAATGTCGCATTATTTGCCAAAATAATGCCTTTTCAAGTTTTAAAAACTATTTTTAGCATTTAAAGTAGTCTTTACTTGTTTTGAATGCTAAAACCAATATTGGTTTCAATAATATGCAATAATATTAAAAACAATAATATTTTACAATATTAAAAGTATTTGCAATTCATTAAGGGTAATGTATTTGCTTTCTAATAATATGCAATGGTGCTTAATTACCTTTATTTATTTATTTTGTGTTGTTGAAATTTGCAAGATCTTTTGATGTACCTATGTAAAAGAAAATTGCTTTTCCAAGTTTGAAGTATTATTTTCATTTTGCTGTTCTTAACTTCTCATCTTTCTAAATCTTTCAAGAATTGCTATTGTAGCATTTTCAATATAAACTTTTGAGGTATACATGTGGATTTAGATTATAAAACTACTCAGTATCTGTGACAAAATCTGAATTAAGAAGATGAGAAAAGTTCTTTATTTTTTTATCTTACTTAAACATTGAATCTGAATACATATATATACAAGACAGGATAGCTATTTTAAACCACCCTCTAATTAAGCTATGTTCCTACAATCTTGCCTTCAATCAGCCCCTACACTCTTGCCTACAATCTTGCCTTTAATCAGCCCCTACATTCTTGCTCTTAGTCAAACTACAGGCTGTAACACAGACTTTTCTCCTCATCTATTTACAGCTCATTTACATTTCAACACATATATATATGTATATATATAGATATACATATATATATGTATATATATATTGCTGAAATGAAAAATTTACGAGGCAGTAGGAAAATATTGGTTCATTGACACTGAACTTTGTAGTTTGTTTCTTTATAACCCATCAGTCTGACCTAAAGATTAATTCAACTTGCATCCTAGCAACTTTAAGTAAACTATTTATGTCTTGGGTGCACTGGAATGATGCTTTTAATTATGATATTCTTCTTTTGGAAATTACTTATTTGGAGTTGTTTTCTTCATTTTTGGGTTTTACAAACATATCAAGGTTTGTAAGTGCAAACATTTTCATGCTTCTATATGTTGAAATGAAATTAATATTTTCCAATCCAATCCAAACAAGTTATTTCTGCAAAATGAACATAGCCTTAGTGCATTACTCAATGTTAAAAGAGATTCGGAATTAATGAACTTGATTTTCTTTAACGATATGGAGTTATTTAGATTGGCGCTACCACACTTACCTTGGTTTCTTCCTCCAGTTTGAATTAGTGCTTGCTTAAACTGCTTTTTTGAGAAAAATGCACTGTACAGATGAAAATAAATAATATGGTCATGTTTTCCGCCATGACCACTGAATCAGTTTGATTATTATTAGCAATCATTTTTCCATTTAATTTTGTATATTTTTTCAGTTTTCATAATGATTATGGATCTTATTCTTTCAGTCTTCCCAAGTTTCTGCTGAATCAAATGTTAACACTTCAGCAACTAAAACTGAGGAAAAAGTTGGTGATGGGAGGTACTCAACACATTCTCTTGATGAAGTTGCTGGAATGATTCGCAGTACAATGTCAGCATATGAAGCCAAGGTAATGTGTGCAATGTATTTATTGGTATCATAGATATAGTATATTACTGGACCATTTTTGATACTCTTTTGAATTGAGTAGAAGTGTTTGTTGGAATCATGATGACAGTGATGCTATCACATATATACTAATTCGAGAATAAGTTACATAAATTATGTTCTGATGTTTTCTTGGAAATTGTTATTTGCTGATATGATTTAGAAGTGCCAACTTAGCTTCATCAATGATACTGTAATATGTAATTATTTGCTTTCTTCTGATATTACAAGGACAGATGTCATTTAACACATGCATGCACAATGTGTTCTTCCATGATGTAGATTGAGTGAGCGAAAGAATGAATGTCTAGTTGTTTGATGGACATGAATAGTCTTAAGTTCATCTAAAATGTAATAGAATAATAAACTCTTAGTGCATATTATTGTTGAGTTTACACTTCACTATGTGCATTATGTTCTACCCTCTTGAGGTTTCAATGCCAAGGAAGCATGGAGGTAATTTTTCTTCAGTTTCTGGCAATAATGGCTTGAACCTTGCATGGTGGTGTCCCAAGGCACTAATAGTGAAATTTACATATGAGAACTATGTCCAAATCAAAAGCTTTAGTTTCCTAGAAATCTTTTTCCTACTCGCTATTATCAAACTCTCATATTGCCCCAACTTTATGCCTTGTCAAATTCCTATAATAACCTAAGAGTGTGTTTGGATGCAAGCATTTGATTTGAAATCTTAGATTTCAAATATTGAAATTTCGAATATAAGGATTTCAAATAACATGTAGTTACATGTCATTTCAAATCCTCATTAAATGAGTTGTCAAATTCATTGTGGATTTGTTTGAAATCCTCATAATACAAATCTATGTAGTTTCCAAACCAGAGATTTCATTGAAATCCAAATCCATACTCAAATCCTTTGCATCCAAACATAGCATAAATGAAAATACAAAGGTGAAATCTTGTAATAAATGACAAACTTTGTTTCGCCCCAATCCTCTGACCACCTGTCCTAAATTTTTCAAGTTCCTATTAGTTATTGATGAAGCCAAGGCATTCATTACACAGAGTTAGGATAAATCAAACAAATTTAGCATGGAAATAATGCTGGAGGAGTCCATCTACTAAGATAGAATTTGAATAGATATAATTCTGGAAAATTTTGAATAACTCCAGCTGAGTCTCCTTTGTTATCCTATTTTCAAAGAGTACATGAAAATAAGCAGACATTGGGGAGATAAATGGAAGAAATTGACCAAGGACTACATGCCGCATCTAGTGACTAAATTAGAAGAGAAGAAAATGATTTCATTCCTGAGCTTATTGTAAAACCTACTTCTTTTACAATTGCTAGTGACTCGATGATAAACCAAGCCCTGAGGCTTAGTAAATAGAACTCTGATAAATTAAGCTTCCAAGTTTTTTGGCATAGACAATTATTTAAATTTCTAAGCTGAATTTGATTATCTTTATTTATACATGTGTGCATGCATGTTTGTGCTGCTAATTTCAATAGTTTCTCACCTAAATGATGACTTGGATTTTACTTGGGATGCTTACCTCATTGGAAGGAGCATATAATGCATAGTTGGAAATCTACAGAATGTAGAACAATAATGGATGATAATTTTTTTCATCAGTGTAACTTGTAAGTAGCAAGCTCTAGTGCAAACTATGTTTCCCAGTTTGAGCAAGGACAAGAAGTTGGAATGGTGTAATAATTTGAGGGCTTATGTGAATTTCTGTCTCTTTGATTTTTTTGTCTCAGTGGCTATATATATATGCATATGTAGAATTACCATTTTGCATTTTGCAGCCAGACCTCTATTTATCGATGGATGTTTTAGGCCTATCTTTTACTTCATTTTGTTGAACTTATTTTTTTTCCTTTTTTTTTTTTTTCTGTTAAATCATCCAACTGATCACCAGCTTCCTATATGGTTATTATGTCACTGCTCTGAACTGTTTTTTTTTTTTTTTCGTTGTCTTAAGCAGCATGTGCTCTGGACTGTATGGCTGGTTTTGTATCTTCCATCACTTTTGCTTGTTGTTCCTAATGAGTTCATTGCTGGTGCAGGTTCACAAAACATTTTGTGATCTTGAAGAATCACATATTCTTCGATCTTATATGAGTGATGCCATAAAGGAAATAGCCAAAGCCTGCCAAGCTTTTGAAGCGAAAGAATCAGCTCCATCTTCTGCTGGTGAGAAAACTCTTTACTCAAGCTGCGGTTTTCTTTATTTTGCAACTTCTGTGTGTCATACTATTTCTTTGTTGCAGTCATGGCTCTCAGAACGCTTCAAGCGGAGATTACAAAAATTTACATACTTAAACTGTGCTCTTGGATGCGAGCAACAACAGAAGACGTATCGAAAGAGGAAGCATGGATTCCTGTATCTATTCTTGAAAGGAATAAATCTCTGTACACAATCTCTTTCTTGCCTCTAGCTTTCCGCTCAATTATAGCCTCAGCTATGGATCAGATCAGTTTGTAAGTCACTAGATCTTCTTATTTTAAATAATATGAGCAAGCAATGCTGTCTGCTCTATAATATTCCTAGCCAAGGTTCATGAAATGAAATTGAATAAGAAGCAATATTCATGTTCATTTTTTTTTTGTTGATTGTTTCTCACGTTAAAAGGTAAAGGAAAAAGAAACCCTACCCTGAGCAATTGCATATCATTCACAGCCTAGGTTCATATTCTGATGCATGAAAAAAAAAAAGTCAAAACAAGAACAATAAAAAAAAAAATCTAAAACTCAGGAATCTTTGAAATAGGATCCAAATTTTGGGTTGAATTTGTTTGGGATATTATAGAATATTTTATGGGTTTTGATTCTTATTTACATGTTCATTGTTCTTTGATGTTTTTTCATGTTCAAAGGTTAAGGAAAAGGAAACCACCTCCACCCACCAAAAAAAAAAAAAAAAAAAAAAACAACGCACTCTAGTAACGTTTGGACTTTTTTTTTTGGTACTTTTAAAAGTGATTTGTTTTTGATATCTTGTCTGAGTAAATTTTCGGCGTCATGGCATAACTCTTTTTACCATTTTTCCAAGTGGATTTCTGGTTGTAGAGACTTGGTGTGGTTTTCTTTAGAGCAATGTTAGGATTCTTGGGGATCAGGTTTTGCCTTTTTTCTTTGACTTTGACATGGAATTCTTATTCTGGAGCATTGAACTAGCTTCCTTCAGCAGAATTGGAGGGCTTTATGTGATTTTTATCCCTTATTTTGTTGCGTGTTTCTGTAGAAGAGGTTACCTCATCCTCATTTTGCGAAGAATTTTCTCCATGTCTGGGGAAGAAATTCTTCTTACTAGAAGAAAGAAGTTACCGCTACAGGCTGCATATTTAGTTTCTTTATGTGTCTTGTCATGCGCTTTTTTCCAGGATGATTCAGTCCTTGAAGAGTGAAGCAAGAAAATCAGAAGAAATGTTTGCACAACTTCAAGAAATTCAAGAATCAGTTAGACTCGCCTTCTTAAATTGCTTCCTTGATTTTGCTGGTATGATGAAGTTATTGCCAAATTGATGTTTAAACCTCAGTATATCATTTATGATGCTGTAATTCTATGCCCACTTATCAGGTCATTTGGAGCAACTTGGGAGTGAGCTGGCCCAAAACAAATTAGGCACGGAAAGTCCACATCTACAGAATGGATATACTTATGAATCAGAAGAGAACCTACCATCTGATCTCCCTGGAAATGTTGTTGATTCACACCGAAAATTGCTGATAGTCTTAAGTAATATTGGGTATTGCAAAGATGAACTTTCTTACGAGTTGCACAACAAATACAGAAACATTTGGCAGCAGTCTAGGTTCGTAGCTCCTTGACTCTTTTTCCTTTGAAAAAATTTCAAAATCAGCGTTGCGTTCTTGTGGCAGTGAAGTGGATCAGATGTCAGAAAGTGATGTTGATTTTATATGATGCTAACTGGGATACCTGCTGGGTTCAATCCTTAGCTAAAAGAACATGCTTGGGCCATGATCATCCCCGGTCATTCTCAATTAGTATGTTCAGAATTGGCCCAAGTCATGACTCATGACCCATTGGCGATGAGCCTGAGTTATGCCCATTCAATCTCTAGCATACTATGTCCATGTTGTACATCTATCATATATGTTGCAAAAGCATAACATGCTTTTGCTTTAGTTATGCTTCATGAAACATGATTATTTCCACATTTTTGTTATTCTGCAAGCTACATCAGTTTGCATTGTATTTTACATGTATATGTTGACATGTGTGTATGTTTGTATTATCTACCTGCTAATGACTATTATGAATGTGCCATCTTGTCTATCTTAACTGCAGGGAAAAGGATGAAGAGGACACTGATATACAAGATCTAGTAATGTCTTTCTCTGGTCTTGAAGAAAAGGTCTTAGCACAATATACTTTTGCAAAGGTACAGCATAAAATGCTTCTTTAATTTTATCTATAACTTGTGATTCATGTAAATCAACAGCTGTGTGCAGCCAACCTAGGGTCAGGACGATTGTTTTAAGTATGGCTCCTTTCCCCTCTTTTATTCCGCGGCCCTTTTTCTAGAACTATCACAAATATGGGGCTGCTAGTGTAGTTTAATCACAAGAATTCTGAATACTGTGGGTATTTGTACCGTAGTAAATGATTTGGCTTGATATGCATTGCAAACGATATCTATAAGTGGGCAGCAGATGTTGGCAGATCAATTAAAAAATGTCTGATAAAATTTGAGCCACCTAAGTTCTGGAGTATCGAGCCGTTTGGGAATTATTTTAAATATAGTCCTGTTGGCCTTATAAACTGTTCACATCTATCGTCTGGTTAGTGCAAGAACCCTTTCATGTTGAGCATTGTTTGTACATCAAGCTGATAAAAGACAATTATATTATAAGATTTCCTAAAATTTACTTACTATGCCATCAGTATTAAGCAATTTGATGCCTTCCTGGCAGGCAAATATGGTCAGAACAGCAGCTATGAACTATTTGCTAAACTCTGGTGTCCAATGGGGAGCCACACCTGCAGTTAAAGTAAGATTTGGCAATTTCTTGTTTGGTTATTTTTTTAATAATTTTTTCCAGAGTACCATTCCAGAGAATTTTAAAATACATATAAATAATGTTAATTCTTTTGTAGGGGGTGCGTGATGCAGCTGTGGAATTATTGCACACTCTAGTAGCTGTGCACTCAGAGGTACATAATGTATATGCTTCAGTGAAACAATGTCAAATTGATTGCGCTAATAATAAAACATATTGTATCCTATTGTTTTATGTAACAATCGCTAAGGAGCAGTTGCTTATGTGGGCAATAGCTGTACGTCTCTGCACATTGTAGTCATTTTTTATTAAAGTTTTCTCTTTTCTCCAAAATCCTGATTGCAGGTCTTTGCTGGTGCGAAGCCTCTGCTGGATAAGACACTTGGCATTCTTGTGGAAGGTCTAATTGATACTTTTCTGAGCCTTTTCTATGAAAGCAAAAGTAAAGATCTTAGGTCACTTGACCCAAATGGTTTCTGTCAGCTCATGCTTGAGGTAGACTCTTGGTTTATTATTATCATTATTATTTTTAACAGTTGCAAGGTGTATTTGCTGATTCTAGATCAGGACTCACAACAGTTAGTCAATGTATAATAACTTATGTAACTGGTGAAATCATGTAACTTACATAACTGGTTGATTCATTTGATTTCTTCAACATGTCTTCTGCAGCTTGAATATTTCGAGACCATTTTGAATCCATATTTTACACCAGATGCAAGGGAGTCACTCAAGTCTTTACAAGGTGTGCTGTTAGAGAAAGCGACTGAGAATGTTGCTGAAGCTGTTGAAAATCCCGGGCATCAACGGAGATTAACTCGTGGGAGTGAAGATGCACTTGATGACAGGCAGCAGGGGATGACTGTCTCACCAGATGACCTGATTGTAAGAATTATAATCCCCTATGCATTAAGAATACACTGAACAAGTTGAGTGTGGTCATTAGCATTTGATTGAACATTGATACAATATGTCAATTTCAAACAGCACCAAAAAGTAAGAGAAAACACTTCAATTAATATGATATATTCAGAGATGGGTTAAAATGGTATATGGGATCCTTTTTATGGGAACTAACAGTCCAATCTCTACCTTTTCTTTCTGATATAGCTGATAAGTGTAGCAGTAATTCTTTCAAAGTAGAATTGTGTATTTTGCCCTTTTTTTTTGATGTTGTCCCAAATGTTATGGGTTTTTGCTTCAGGCTCTTGCTCAGCAATGTAGCTCTGAGTTGCTTCAAGCAGAACTCGAGAGAACTCGAATCAATACAGCATGCTTTGTTGAGTCAATTCCCTTGGACGCAGTGCCAGAATCTGCAAAAGCTGCTTATGGCTTCCGAGGATCAATGGATTCTCCCAGCAGAAATTACAGAGCCACACAAGCAGTGGGATCCCCAAGTTTTGGCCGGCAGAGGCGTCGATGATTCAGTATTTTGTAATTGCAAATTTTGTTTCCCGATTTCACCCATGTGTATTAATTGTTGTATTGTAGTCAGTTGTGGCATATACAATTTGAATGAAATCCATAGTCTTTTCATTGTAAGGTCCTTGTTAGCTTGTCTATTATTGTTCTTCATTCTTCCTGTCTTTACCTTCTGATTTTTTTTCCTGGAGGGTGGGAGGTAGCTACGTGTTCTGGATGCTGGGGTTATCACTGTAATCTGTCATTAGTGCCATGTTTCTGGAATATTTAT
>CATIWK010201975.1:0-23644 GCA_949634005.1 Mallotus japonicus
AGGCTGCTTTCCACTCTCCCACATGAATGCTAGGGTAGCTAGGGCGTCCGCCATCTGGTTCTCTTCCCTTGGCAGGTGGACAAACTTGCACTGACTAAAGGATAGAGAAACAGTCCCTAAATAATCCCAATACAAAAATAGTCTGTCTTCTTTTGCCTCCCACTTTTTAGAGGCTTGCTTCACAACCAACATGGAATCTCCATACATGGTGACATCTTCTGCCCCTGCACTACGCAATGCTTCTATTCCGAAAATACAAGCTTCGTACTCGGCTTGATTATTCGTCACTTCGAACTCGAGTCTTTTCGCCATCAGGATCATCTCTCCTTCTGGCGTGATAAGAATTACACTTATGCCTAGTCCTCGGTTATTCATTGCTCCGTCGAAATACATCTTCCATCCTTGTACTTCTATTGCCCCCACTCAAGGTTAGACTGGTATAGTCCATCGGAGTGGCCATGCCCTTCTCCTTCATCATGACTTGCATTTGGGCCACAACCTTTGTCAGATCTTTAGCCCAACTAGGCTGTTCTCCTTCCTCTGCGCCGTCTATGTTCCTTCGACCTATCGGGTCGGCTAGTACTGTCACATTATCCTCCTCTCTTTCTCTTATAGGAATTTCAGCATCCAGATCAATCGGAGCAGTTGGCTGTGCAGGTTGATTCTCTCTGATCAGCTTAGTGATCTCTCCCATCATCTCTCTCATCATGGACTGGTTTTCAGCAGTCATCTCCTCTTTTAACTGCTTCATCATTTCATCCTTTAACTGTGCTTTAAAAGCCTCTGGATCAAACCCGCTAACCATTTATATCTCTTGACTCCTAACCAAACGACTGGAGATAGAGCGTAACCACACAGATGAGCTTGAAGGATCTATAGCTGCAAAACCACGGGTCATAATTTATGCATGGCGTGTATGCATGATATGCAGGTCGGTCCATTACTCAGAGCAGAAAGAAATAAACACCCAATTTACATATAGCAAAGATAAACATAGATAACAAAATGTGATAACCTCCACCCTTATTCCTCCCTCACACGTATTCCTTGGCGAGTTCCTCTTCCTAGGATTGTTGGCCTAGTCTCGATTATCAACAGGGGACATCAAAACTGACGTATGCAAGAACTCTTAAAATGGTGCAAACAAGTAACGGATCCTTCAAATAAATCCAAAGTCCATCCTCAACGGGCCAAAAATGACATCAAGGCCTACCTTGTGAAGATCCATTTACAATGTGCCAAAGGTGGGCATGAAAAGCCCAGTTTGGGATAACATTCATCTAAACGGGTCGAACGTGGGCATGAAAGGCCCAATCTTCATAAGGTTCATTGATAAATGGACTTGGGTTTTATCTTAAGGATCCATTAGAGGGCATAAAACACATGCATAAAGGAACTTCCTAATGGCAGTTGCTAAGTCACTATATGGGCTTGAGTCACAGGGTATTAGGCTTCGGCTCCCACGTCGATATACATCCATATACGTCTCCCCACTCAAGGGTTTAACAACACGGATAGTACGTGTCGTGAGTGATAATACTCAATATTCCTCACCAGGTTTGAGTGAAACGTAGGCAGCGAAATATTGACTATTATCGGTAAATTTGGGACTGAAGTGTTCAATGTGTGCAAGAGTGTAGTGAATGCAACAAGAATGCAAAAGAAACGAAGGGATAATTAAAAGACAATAAATCACAAACACTAGGAATCAGCTTCTCTATCCCCAGTGGAGTCGCCATTGTAGGCGGCGGGGTTTAGCGCGCACCCAATTGTTGGCGACCACGGCATTGTGTCGGGCCTGAGGCCCGCGTGAGAAATACGATATAGGTCAAAGCCTACTCGGAGATGGAGTCGCCACCCGGATGAAAACCAGGACACTTATACGGAGACTGGATTCCTACGAAAGTGCCCAGAAACCATCATCAGAGAAACGAGTTCGAAAACTGGGTATGGACTTTTGAATGTCCACCCGATCTTGCGATCGGCCTCCATTTATGTTCATGATTTATTATCTTTTGATTATTCGATTGTTTCTTTTATTTACGTGCGAATTGGATTACCTTCAATCAATGATCAATTTTACTTTCAGTCCAAGTTTGCACCTTATTCGTATTTCATGCAATTTAATCCGATTGCTCACAAAAGTAAAATTAATATACAATCATACATTCCAAATGAATGGGAGAGGGATTAGGGATTACATCACTTTGAATAATCCATTAACTAAACAAACCACTCAAGAACTAATTAGTACAAATATACACAGTTAGTGATTTGAGATCACTCTTAAGAATCCCTACAAAACAGATGTTCACCCTTTCCCACAAGCCGGGAATTTGGTTGATCAACTCACAAGCAATAAACACTAGTCTAAGATCCAAATAATATACAAACATATAAGCAAATGCATAAATAAACAGATATTTCCATTAATTCAACATAAACATAGCATGATCATATGTAGGAATGAAACATAACAATATGAAACATGTAAAAGAGCATGCAAGACACATGCAGGAGGCAGGACAAGGCATCCATCGCCCTGTTCAAGTGGCGATCGCCACTCGGCCTTCTGGCTGAGTGGCGATCACCTCTTGGAAAGAGGCGACCGCCTCTTGAGGAGGTGGCCGCCTCCTCAACAGGGCGAACCGGACTTAACAATGCACAAAGCTTACTTCTATGTTAAGAAAACTACACATGCATGCATTTAAAGCTTTAAGCTACTCTAAAACTTTGATAAATCACATAGAAAACATGGAATATCACATATGATTCACATTTAAAGCATATATTAACTAATAAGCAATGAAATAAATTTACTAAATCATGCTTTCAATATATAAAAGACCAAGTGAGAAGATTTACTGAAATAGAAGCTTTTCAAAGTGATTTGCCCTCAGAGATTGAATGAGAGCTTGATCTTAGATCAAATGCAAGAGATCACCTTCTTCTTCCTTAGCAAATAGCCTCACAAGGTTGGTTTCTCTTCTCTTCCTCTAAGAAGACCACTCTTCCTTGCTCCTCAGAGCTCTCTTTTTCTCTTCTCTCTTCCTCTGGTTCATTCTCTCTTTTCTCAGGAACCCAATTTTTTTCAAAAAGTTCCTAGTCCCCTCTCTCTTCCTCTTCTCTTCCCTTTTAAGCCTCTCACCTACCCATCTAATCACCATCCTCTCCCTCTCCCAAAGCTCCCTCTCTTCCACTCAAAATTCTCTCAAAAGGTGGTTTATTACGTGCTGGAGCAGAGGGTTAGGCGCGGGGACCCACTTTCTCTGCTAATTACATGCTGCATTTAATGCAGCATGCAAGTGGGAGCCTAGGAGGCGACCGCCTCCTCGAGGAGGCGATCGCCCCTTGTCTAGGAGGGATCGCCTCCTGGGCCTGGGCCTACATGGGCTAAACTGGGCTCAAGGGCCTTAGTTTAGGTTTAAAGGGCTAAGCTTTTCTAAATTGATTCTTAAGGAATTTGGGCTTTCTCTTGCATTCAAATCTCGTCCTCATCATAGGGCTTTATTACGGGCTAGCTAAACCAAGCAACCACAATTCATCCCCTATCACGGGCCGACCGGATCGGGTGTCTACAAATAATAATGACAAAAATAAATTTGTAATTTTTATCATCAATTAAATTCTAACTATAAGATATCAAAGTTGGAGTAGGTTTCGTTAGGGGTGAGCAAGCCTTCCGTGGAAATCGAACCGACCCAGTTCGATTTGGTTCGATTGATTCATTTGATATTTTCAAAATTTTTAAACTGAACCGAATCGAATTTTGGTTCAGTTTGGTTTTTTGTCTAGAAAATTCGGTTAACTGAATTAACCAAATTTCACTAATTTTTTTATTTTTAAAATTTTAAATATTATAATAATGTAATAAAAGATTAAAAAAATTAATATTTTTAAAAATTTTGGTCGGTTTGGTTTTGATTTTGAAAATTTCGGTTAATTCGATTTGGTTCGATTTTTGGTTTGATTCGATTCGATCAGAAAAAACCCCCAAAACCGACCGAACCGACCGAATGCTCACCCCTAGGTTTCGTCCTGTAACAGAGGTTTGTCTTTTTCTGTTGTTGTATTGAAACCTGTCCCAGCTTCATTCATGCATTATGTGGTCCAGTCTTGATTGTAACAACTTCATCCTCTCTATTTTGTTTTTGTATATATAACCTTGGTCTTTCTAGAATTCTCTTCTCTATTGCCCATGTCAAAGTTCAAAAGGACCCATTTTCTTTTTATATTTTTCAACCATGCCTCCTTTTACTTTGAGTGAGAGAGAGAGACAGAGAGAGAGAGAATCCAAGCTGCCACATCCAGAATAAATTGACTTTTTGTGCTAATCAATTTTCTTGAATGTGGTGATTGACTAAGCAATTTCTTGATTATCTAGATGACAAAAACAACAAGTGGCAATTGCAAGAGGTGAAAGCACCAAGAGTTATACTTTTGGAAATGAAGCAACCACCACTATGGATGCAAAATCTAAACGACCAGTTCAGGTTGCACTAAATCGGGCGACAGTGAACATAATGATAGTTGTGGTTGGCCATTGATTATTGACAAATAGAATGCAAATATAATAACAGTGGTTAAAAATAGAGTGATTGCAAACAAAGGAAATCATGTTTCAATAGTTAAAAATAGAGAACAAATCAAAATTTTGACAAACCTATGCAGAGGTCCAACATACTGTGCTTCGATTTGTTTCAAGATTATGATAATATGATGTGATAAATTGCAATTAAGTGAAGTCATATATGTAAATATTTATTGATCTATTAACTAGAAACATTTCATTGCATTGAAATTTAAAAAAAGAAAGAGTTCTTGTTCTTATTGTTAGATTGCAAAATGGCCCCATGGTATTAAATACTTTGTTAAAAAATCTCTATCCACCACTGTTTAATGTTATAGTTTAGAAGTGCCTGCAAGTTTCTATGGAGTATTCTCTGCACTCTTCAAATAATCATCACCACCTTCAAAAAAAAAAAAAAAGAGAGAGCACCAAATAATGATGAAAAGGCACATAAATTGCAGATTCATGCCACTTTCTCATGGATCCCATAAAAAGAACAAGGTGATAAATCTATTGAAAAATTGAGCATATAATGATACTACTAGGACAAAATACCAAATGGCACTAGTTTGGGCAACAAACTATTTTGGAATCCATATCAAGGATGTGCTTATGTTTCCTTAGGGTATGTTTGGAAAGGAGGAAAATGAGGGAGGAAATAAAATAAGGAGGGAAAATAACTTTTTCATGTTTGGAAAGATGATGGAAAATAAGAGAGGAAGGAAAATAAGGGTTATTTTCCTTCAAATATTTTCTCTCCAAATTGGAGAGAAAGTAAAAAGAGGAAAAAAAGGTTAAAAGTACATATAATTTGAATTCAAATTCAAATTCAAATTCTACAAACAAAGTTACTAAAATAATAGTTTGTTAACAATCTATTTTCTTTCCTCTTCACTTTCCATTCTCCCAATCCAAACAATATAAGAGAAAATAAAAGAGGGAAAATAAACTTATTTTTCTTTATATTTTCATTCCTATTTTCTTTCCTTCTATCCAAACATAGGGTTAGTGGCATGACACTCAAGTATTACTGCTCCCTGATTCGTACTCTTCGAGCTTCATGTACTCTTGTTTGTTCCATTCATGTATGCTATATACCAAACTCAAACATTCTCTCTATGTGTGCAATAAGGATATCTTTTATTGTCATCAAATTTTCCATGCAGTTTCCCAACAATGACCATTATCTTCTACCAATTAATGACATACAGTAAATAGCTGAAGAAAAAGAAGAATTTATTTTGAAAATCTTTAGAAATCTGTAGATTTGTCATTTCTAATATGGGTTTGAATTAAATAAAATGGAATGTGAATAATCTAGGATGAACTCTAAAGTAATTTTTCCTCTACAAATTTATGTTATTGAGTTGTTGGAGGAGTGCTACAAGATCATTCAACTTGGATTTAATTGAAAAGATAAAAAATAAAAGGAGTTGTGTTTTTCATTTTGGGTAAAAGTAATCGAGTGGGACCCGATCAACTGCCACCATTAGCAAGTTAAGATACCAGTTCTAACTCTCTTAGAAGGAGGGACTCAAATACTTTAATTTTTAAATTTTCAAGTTTATTTGAACCAAAAATTCTTTTAAGGGCATATTTGCTCTTCGCTATAAACATTAGGGGCAAAAATGTACCTTTTCTCAAATTCCTTTTCAATTTCTTCCCTCTTTATTAACTTTTAATAATCAAATTACTAAGATTTAATTCCCCTCGTATTCCTTTCTCTTCCCTTTATATTTCTCTCAATCCATGCATGATGTTAGTATGTATTGTTGAATAAAGAAAATGAACAAAAATAGGAAAAAATTGATGTCGAATTGTGGGTGTAATTTCACTCAGCAAGCCTTGATTCTTTTGCCGGTGAATATTTTATGGGTACTGTTTGCTTTCTTTTTGCAATTTTTTTTCTTTTTTAAGTAAAATTCATGTATTTGCGTTGGTGTGTATTATGATGGCAATGGTGGTTTTTGTTGGAGCGAGATATAGAAGGCTACAATTTGTCTTATTCATTTTAGGTTAGAGTTTTTCTCTTTTTTTGATACATATTCAGTGATGGTTTATGAAGCATCAAAATGAAAATGCAAAAAAGGGAAAATGTAAAAATCTACACGGTAAAATGATATTTTTAAAATATAGGAAATAAAAATGTGAAAATATAACAATATAGAAATAAATATTAAAATATATAAATACAAATTTTGTGTAAAATATTGAAAATTTATTTATTACTATCAATTAATAGTGTAATTATAAATTACTTTGCTTACTTGAAAAAATATAATTTTTTATGTTATTTTTTTGTTTATGAAAAAATCAAAGAAAAATATTTGTCAAGTTAAAAACGAGTTTTCAAGTTGAAAGCCTATTTAATTTTTGTAAAATGGCTTTAAAATGTAAAGAATCGTCATATTCACAAATTGTTGGATAATTTGAGTAAGAAGATAAATTCCAAGTTAATTGCGAGGGGGGCATTTAAGCCTAAGAACGTCAGTAAACACTCCAATTGAACCCAGTCGTAGAGCCCAGTCAACGACTCCCGGTGACCTTCTACGATTCATCTACGTATTCCAAGTATATTTAGGGGTAACTTCGTAATTGCATAAAATGTCATCCGATTAATTAATAAATACACTGTACAAAAAAATAAACTAAAAAAAAAGAAAAAAAATAGACGCCAAGGTTTCGTCTTTCAGACCAAGAACAACAACAGCAGCAGCAGCGAGAGAAGCACGACACAAAGATTTTAGCAAAGGAAAATAAAAATATATAATAACATAACATTAATAATTAATAATAATAATAATAACAATAATAAACGTAGCTTTAGAAAAGAAAAAAAAAGGGGGGAGAAATAGAAATAGAGAGGTTCCATTGTTCATCGATCTGCTTTCCTTCGAATTCACAGCTTCTTCTTCAAGTTTTCTTCGCCGATCTATTGTTTCATTTCTCTGGTAATTTGCCCTCGCTTCCTCCTCTTTTTATTCATCTTCTTCTTTTTCTTCTTCTTCTTCTACTTCTGGATTGAAACCCTAGGGTTTCTTTTCATTCGAGTTTGTCGAATTGATTTCTGTTTTTCTTTTTACGTTTTTTTGGGGTGTAATGTGTTTAAATATGCGAATTCGTTTTCAATGAAACCGTACATTGATATGTTCTAATGTTTTGTGGATTTGTTGAAGTTAGGGTTCTGAATTGGAGCGGAGATTAGCAAAGTGGAAGAGAATTTCGCAGTATGAGCATCAATAGCCCCGGGAAAGGGGAGAATTAGGGTTTCGAGTAATTTTCTTTCGGGGTTTCCGAGGAGGGATTTCCATGGGCGATGGAGGTGTCGCATGCATGTCTTTGCAGCATAATACTATCATGGAGAGGTTCCCTATTCAGGACAACAACAACAACAACAACAACAACAACCACAATAATAATACAGCATCACTTTGCAGCAGCAGCAGTGGCAGCGCCGGAGGCAAAACTAGCAACAACAGCACCACCATCATCAGCACCACAAAAAACAACAACAACAACAACAACAATGGCGGTATAACTAACAATAGCAACAACAATGGCAACAGCACTACCAATGGCGTCAGCTCAAAGCCCAAAAAAATATTGAAGAAGGTAATTAAAGTTAAAAAGGTTGTTACAGTGAAGAAAGTAGTACCAGCAGAAAAAAGTGAATTAGGAGCCCAGAAGGCAGCAAAAATTAGCAAGGAGAAGGAAGTCAATATTAGCAAGGAAAAAGAAGCAGAGATTATCAGCAAGGAGGAGGGGAAGGTTGTTATTAAGGAGAAAGATGCAAAGAATATCAAGGAAGCTGATAATGGTTTGAGTTCTGCGGATAACAAGCTGCAGAATAATAAGGAGGAAGTTGAAGAGGGTGAGTTAGGGACTTTGAAGTGGCCACCAAAAGCAGCAGAAGTTGAAAATGGGGAGTTTGTTCCACCAGAGAAGGCTGCAAAGAGAAGTGAAACTGACAAGGGAGAGGTTATCATTGGGGAGAAATGGAGGAAAGGAGATATTGATAAAGGAGAGTTTCTTTCGTGTTCAGGCCGATGGAGAAAAGGGGATTTTGCCAGAGATGAAATCGAGAAAGGAGAGTTCATTCCAGACAGGTGGCATAATAAAGACGATTACAGTTATAAGTCCCGTGGTAAGTACGATACTGTTAGAGATCGCACTCCACCTTCTGGAAAGTATCCCAGCGAAGACATTTATAGAAGGAAGGAGTTCAGTAGGAGTGGGAGTAGTCAGCACAGTAAAAGTTCTTCCAGGTGGGAAAGTGGCCTGGACAGGAATCTAAGGATCAGTTCAAAAATTGTGGATGCAGAAAGCCCATATAAGAGTGAATACGGTAATGGCAAGAATCATGGAAGAGAGTACATTTCCGGTAACAGGTTGAAGCGATATGGTGCTGAGTCAGATGACAATGAACGCAAACATTATGGGGATTATGGGGATTATGCATGCGTTAAAAGCAGGAGACTTTTTGAGGATATCCCTCGATCAGCTCACTCGGAGCACTATTCTCGTCATTCTGTGGAAAGATTCTATAGAAATTCTTCCTCTTCTACCACTTCTTCAAGGATATCTTCATTGGACAAATATACCTCCAGGCATCATGAACCCACTCTGCCTTCCAAAGTAGTTTATGATAGGCATGGACGTAGTCCTGGGCATTCTGAGCGGTCCCCACGTGACAGAGCCCGTTATCACGATCACAGGGATCGGAGTCCTGTCCGCCGTGAGAGGTCACCTTATGGCCGTGAGAGGTCTCCCTTTTTCCGTGATAGGTCTCCCTATGTGCGTGAGAGGTCTCCTTATGTACGTGAGAGGTCTCCTTATGTACTTGAGAAGTCTCCATATGGACGTGAGAGGTCTCCATATGCTCGTGATAAATCGCCATATGATCGAAGCCGTCATTATGATTATAGAAGAAGTCCTGCTCATTCAGAACGGTCCTCACAGGACCGTTACCACGATCGCAGGGATCGGACTCCAAACTTTCTGGAACGTTCCCCACCTGATCGAGGCAGACCCAATAATCACAAAGAACCAAGCCGGAAAGGTGGTGCAGTTGAGAAAAGGAATCCGCAGGGTGCTAACAAAGGTAAGGAGGATAAACTCAGCCAGAAAGACTGTAATGGAAGAGATGCTCATTTCTCAGCTAAAGAATCTCAAGATAGAAATATTGTGCATGATATTAATGGATTGGAAGAAAAAAATGCAAGTATTGATTCTCACACTGAAGGGCAATCACAGAGTCCAGGCATGAATGTCAAAGAATCTCCTCGTGTTGATGGGCCCCCTCCTGAAGAAATTCTATCTATGGAGGAAGACATGGATATAAGTGACACGCCTCCTCATGTCCCTGCAGTTGCTGATTCCTCCGCTGGAAAATGGTTTTACCTTGACTATTTTGGCCTGGAATGTGGACCTTCAAAGTTATGTGACCTAAGGGCACTTGTGGATGGGGGAGTTCTTGTGGCAGATCACTTGGTCAAGCATGTGGACAGTGACAGGTGGGTAAGCATTGAAAATGCTGTTTCGCCATTGATGACTTTGCATTACCCATCTATTGTATCAGACACTGTAACTCAGCTAGTGAGTCCTCCAGAGGCACCTGGTAATCTATTGGCAGATACTGGAGATATAGGGCAACCTGGATATCAGTGTGGTGAGGAAGTATCCATGACTTTGTCACAGCCCCTGGTCTGCGCAAATGATAGTGCTGCATCTGAGCCCTTTGAAGATCTCCATATTGACGAAAGGGTTGGAGCTTTACTGGAGGGTTTTACTGTTGTTCCTGGCAGAGAATTAGAGACCATTGGAGGTAATTGTTGTCTCTTAAATTGGCTTTTTTTCTTCCCTACTATTACAAGGTTTTGGCAAAGATTTTTATACTTTTCTATACTTATATCATCTTGCAGAAGTTTTGCAAGTGACATTTGAGCATATGCCATGGGAGAGATGTGGCCAATCAGAAGGTAAATTAACATATATTTAATTTCTTTATTTGCTAGTTTTCTTGGATTGACTTGGTGTACTTTGATTTTGTTTGAAATTGGTTCTGAGGATTTTCTTTGTACTGACAATTAGAATTTTATTTTTTTTTTTGGCTGTGTTGGAGACTCATGTTCAATCGATTTTGGAATCAGTCTATAATCCAGATGTTGTATGACATTACGGTTTTAATTTTCTGCCACTTAGGCATTTTGCTGAGATGATGTATTTTTTATTTAGGGGGAGTAAAAGAAATTCCTGGGTCTTTTCAATCTTAAAGTTGGGAATTAGTTGCAATGAATACCTATAGAAATTGTTGGTTGGGAATATAAATATATACATTAGGTGAAAGGAGTTGCTTTAACAATTTAACGATGTTCGCTGCTTTGGCCTTAACTATGAAGCATTTATTTTCTCTGGCCTTGGCAGGAGTTCATTTGGTCTCGTGCCATTTTTCTGAGTTCTTTGATTATCAATTCATTATAATCTCTGTAGCTCTTGATTTACCTTTAAATAGTATAGACTCTGGTCAATGCATTATTAGAAAGGTAGCGCGTCAAAGTATGCAAAATTTTGAAATGAAGCAAATGAGAATGAAATAAGACAGTTCAATTGGACAGGTTTTTGTCAATTTCTGGTGTTAGATATACTAAATCATTGGAGGCCTTTTGGACGCACAAAGAAAGTTAATTGTATTACTATGATTTAATTCATGTTGATTGATGAGTTTGTGTTCTTGCATGCACAGGTCTCAGTTGGAAACAAGCTGGTGTTGCAGAACAACATGGTCAAAATAATGATGAATTATCAAGATACTCTGATGTGAAACCCAACGAGGTTGAAGTGAGTTCAAGTGCAATCTCTGACAGGGATCAAGGTGGTGCCTGTTTTGTGGATTCTGCTGATTGGTTTTCTGGCCGATGGTCTTGCAAAGGTGGGGACTGGAAGAGGAATGATGAGACTGTCCAGGATAAATTTTCTAGAAGGAAACTTGTTCTCAGTGATGCCTACCCATTGTGCCAAATGCCGAAATCGGGGACTGAGGACCCTCGGTGGCATAGAAAAGATGATTTATATTATCCTTCTCAAAGTCGAAGGCTTGACCTGCCACCTTGGGCTTTCTCGTGCAGTGATGAGAGGAATGAATGTGGTAGTGTCAGCAGACCAGCTCTTGCTAAAGCATGTATAGTTAGAGGGGTGAAGGGGGCAACATTACCAGTGGTCAGAATAAATGCATGTGTTGTAAAGGACCATGGTTCATTTGTTTCAGAACCACGTACAAAAGTTCGAGGAAAGGAAAGGCACCCTTTAAGGTCTTCTCGAACATACCCTTCTGCTAATGATGTGAGGAGATTGATGGCAGAAGGTGATTCTCAATCCAAAACTGATCAAGATTCTCACAGTTCTTGGAAGTCAATTTCCCTCATTAATGCACCCAAAGATCGTCTTTGCACAGTGGATGATTTACAGCTACATTTGGGTGAGTGGTACTACCTGGATGGTTCTGGGCATGAACAAGGGCCTTCATCATTTTCTGAGCTTCAAGTCATGGCAAGTCAGGGTGCTATAAAAAAATGGAGCAGTGTTTTCAGGAAGTTTGATCGAGTCTGGGTTCCAATTACCCCTGTTACAGAGTCTTCTGAAGCCACTCTTAAGATTCAACAGGAGACGGTTGCATTTTCTGGTGATTCTTCAACAGCTCTTTCAAAATCTCAGGGTGTAGTGAATGATGAAAATAATGCAAATTCCATTCCGTTTCATTGCCAGCATCCACAGTTTATTGGTTATACTCGTGGTAAGCTACATGAATTGGTAATGAAATCTTTCAAGAGCCGGGAATTTGCTGCTGCCATTAATGATGTACTAGATCCTTGGATCAATGCTAAACAGCCAAAGGAGGTGGATAACCATTTATACAGAAAAACAGGTATGCCTGGATTCCTTAAAATGACAATGATGATGCCTTTCTGGATGTGCTCAAGACCAAAAGTAATGTTGTGCAAGAACCTACCATGGAACAAATCAAGGACATGGGAGTTGGTTAACATGTCTCCTAGGACAATGCTCACCTGATCCTAACCTCTCCTCTCTTTTCCATGCATATGCATCCTTGATACATGCTTTTCTTTGCTTCCTTTTTTTCTTTTGATTTCACATATCTACATGCTATTCCTAAAACCTGCAATTTATATTCATTCTGAGGCTCTTTTCTTTGGAATCTGGTTAATTTCAGAACTTGATGGACGTGCTGGCAAAAGAGCTCGGCTTCAAGTTGATGGAAGTGATGATGACTATTTTATTGACGAAGATATGGAAAGCATTCAAAAAGATGAAACCACTTTTGAAGAGTTGTGTGGTGATTCTATTTGTCACGGAGAAAATAGTGCATGCTCAGACACTGGGTGGGGATTACTGGACGGTCACATGCTGGCACGAGTCTTTCATTATATGAGATCTGACATGAAATCCCTTGTTTTTGCTTCTTTGACTTGTAAGCACTGGAGAGCTGCTGTCAGTTTTTACAAGGATATCTCAACACAAGTTGATCTCTCACAGTTGGGTTCTAACTGCACTGACTCGATGATATGGAATATCATGGTATGTATTATATATGCTTTGGCTTTAAAGTTGTGGGCAGGTTCTCTAAATTTTCCTGGTTAATGGTGCTTTTTGCTTGCAGGTTGGCTATAACAAAGAAAAGATAAATTCAATGGTATTAGTGGGTTGCACAAATATTACTTCGAGCTCACTTGAATATATCCTTCGCTCCTTCCCTTGTTTATCTTCTATTGATATTAGAGGTTGCAGCCAGTTCAAGGAGTTGGCCCTCAAATTTCCTGGTGTGAGCTGGATCAAGTCTCGCAGTGCGCGTGGTACAGGGATCTTTGAGGAGTCATATTCTAAAATAAGGAGCCTTAAACATATTAGTGAGAAAACTCCTGCATTTTATAGAACTAAGGGTCTGGGGAGTGATACAGATGATTTTGGTGACCTGAAAGAGTATTTTGATAGTGTGAATAAGAGAGACTCAGCAAATCAATTATTTCGACGGAGTTTGTACAAACGTTCAAAATTGTTTGATGCTAGAAGGTCATCGTCTATTGTATCTAGGGATGCTCGTATTCGACGATGGGCCATTAAGAAATCTGAAAGCGGCTTTCGGAGGATGGAGGGATTTCTTGCTTCTGCTATAAAGGATATCATGAAAGAAAATACCTTTGACTTTTTTGTGCCAAAGGTGCTGCTAATGGTTTTTTTTATTTTTTATTTTGAATTCATATGTCTTATCTTGCATATTTGCTTGATTTCTTACTCATCTTTTTCTTCATCAGGTAGCAGAAATTGAGGATAGAATGAAAAATGGTTACTACCTTGGGCACGGTTTAAGGTCTGTTAAGGAGGATATCAGTCGTATGTGCAGAGATGCAATCAAGTAAGATTATCTTTGAAATAGGTGCATGCATAAGTTTTCCAAACAGAGCAATTTTAAACATTTTCTCCTATTCTTGTGTTACTAGTTTGTGCTATGATTATGAAAGAAAGGGGAAAAAGCTAAGCATTGTTTATGTCTGTGGATCATATGTTTATGCATATTTGTGCCCTGTTTTATCTTTTCCTGGTTTTTTTTTTTACTTCATTCTAGCTGTTACTTATATTCATTGTTGAATGCAGAGCAAAGAATCGGGGTGCTGGAGATATGAATCGCATAATTTCGTTATTTCTCAAACTTGCCTCACGTTTGGAAGACAGTCCAAAGTTTTCTTATGAAAGAGATAAACTGATGAAGTCATGGAAAGATGATATTTCTGCAGGGTTAGGCTATGCTTCGATGAAATCTAAGAAGAAGTTATTTGCTGAAAAGAAGAACGCTAACAGGAGTAATGGCACTGCATCTGTAAATGGTAGTTTTGATTATGGAGAATATGCATCTGATCGGGAAATCAGAAGGCGCTTATCCAAATTGAATAGAAAATCTATGGAATCTGGAAGTGAAACTTCTGATGGTTTCGACAGATCTTCTGAAGATGGCCGGAGTGAGAGTGATGGTACTGCCTCAGATACAGAAAGTGACTTGGATTTCCGATCAGAAGGTCGAACTGGGGAGTCGAGAGGAGGTGGATTCTTTTTGGAGGATGAAGGTTTAGATTCCATGATAGATGAACGTGAATGGGGTGCTCGAATGACAAAGGCAAGCCTGGTTCCTCCTGTCACTAGGAAATATGAAGTTATAGATCAGTACGTTATCGTAGCAGATGAAGAGGATGTGCGACGGAAGATGTGTGTTACTTTGCCAGATGATTATGCTGAGAAGCTTGATGCACAGAAAAATGGAACCGAGGATATGGAGCTTCCAGAAGTTAAGGAATATAAACCTAGAAAACATCTTGGAGATGAAGTTATAGAACAAGAAGTTTATGGAATTGACCCCTATACCCATAATCTTTTGCTAGATTCAATGCCTGAAGAACTGGATTGGACTCTATTGGAGAAGCACATGTTTATTGAAGATGTGCTCCTTCGGACTCTTAATAAGCAGGTCAGGCGCTTCACTGGTACTGGTAATACCCCAATGAAGTATCCTTTGAAGCCCATTATAGAAGAAATTGAAACAGCTGCCGAGGAGGACTGTGATGTGCGGACAGTGAAAATTTGTCAGAGCATCCTTAAGGCTATAGATAGTCGTCGTGATGATAACTATGTTGCTTACAGGAAGGTATTAGACATCATTTTCTTACTCAATGGGCCTAATAATAATTCCTTGATCTGTTACTTATTGCTGACTCTCTTTTCGTTCCTCTATTTTCTTTAGGGGCTTGGTGTTGTTTGTGATAAAGAAGGTGGTTTTGCAGATGATGACTTTGTTGTGGAATTTCTGGGAGAGGTATGGATACAGAAATAGTTAAAGGAGTTATTTTCAAAGTGTTTAGCTCGGTAGAAATGATGTTCTGCTGAATATAAAATTTTGTTTTTTCTTTTAAACTGCCAGTATACCTATGTTTGTATTTAGGATAGGGAAGTGTGAGCAAGTATATTTATGAAATATGTTACCATCCATTGGCATCCCAAATCTCTAAGCCTTAAGCTAAATCATGGAGTACAAGGTAAGTTACAACAGATACAAAGTGAACAAATGCTAAGCAAACTGCATATAGCATGAACTTAGTCCTAAGAGGTATAAATTTTAGATGGCCACAAGGTAAGTTACAACAGATACAAAATGAACAAATGCTAAGCAAACTGCATATAGCATGAACTTAGTCCTAAGAGGTATAAATTTTAGATGGCCACATACTTGTGGCATCTTTCTTGTGCACAATTTAAGTGGAGAAGAGTTTACATGCTATTTGATGCATTGGAAGAACTCATTGATACTTGATCCTCCAATGTTTAGTTAGGTGGCATAGAGATGCTTATGATGAAGTCAAATCAGAAATTATTGGTAGAAATTTAAATTGTAAAAAATCTAGTGCTTGATATTAAAATGTGCGATTATAATCTTTGGTCTAGCGGAATGCATAGGAAGTTGGATTTATGTTAGAAAGTGATAAGCATGCTTTGTTTAACATGTGTGTGCATTTTTTTGTTTCTCTTTTTGTTTTAAAGTAGAGTTTGCATGAGATTCCTGACATGATAATTTCTTCCTTTGCTTTTTCCCACTAAAAAAAAAAAAATCATTTTATAGGTTTATCCTGCTTGGAAATGGTTTGAAAAGCAAGATGGCATCCGATCCTTGCAGAAAGATAATAAAGATCCAGCTCCTGAATTTTACAACATCTACCTAGAGAGGCCAAAGGTATTGTTTTTTTCTATATTTCAGTGCTATGGGTTTGCTATATTTTTTTTTTGACATAACTAATTGTTGCCATTTGGCAGGGGGATGCTGATGGTTATGATTTGGTGGTGGTTGATGCTATGCACAAGGCAAACTATGCAAGTCGAATTTGTCACTCCTGCAGACCAAATTGTGAAGCGAAGTGAGTTGTCTTCTCTTGTTCTAGATGTTCCTGGCCTGTGTGGAAGATTTCACATATCTGCTTGAAGTTTTCCTTTTTTTTTTTTTTTTTTGCTTTATGTATTTCATTTCGCTATAGAATTTCTACTTACATAAATTATTATATTATTTTTTTCTGAGGTTAATCATATAATTATAAAATTATAATATTAATGTACATAATTTTCAAAAGAATATTAATTTCTTAAATTAATATAAATTAAATATTATCTTTAAAAGATATACTCTTAAACTTAAAAGATTAATAAAGTAAAACTATAAAGATTAAAATAAAATCTGGTTAAACCGATTTAAATGTATGTTTTATTTTTTAAAAAATAAGGTTTAGAGACTAAAAATGCATGTTACATCACGTGGTATTATTATTTAAATATCATAGATCATGGAATAGATTAAGGTTGGATGGATCATTGATATTTAGATAGAACATTTAGTACTAAAAAGACATACATTAAAATCGAGTACCAAAATTGAAAAAAAAAAAAATCAAAGCTTGGTGACCATATGTGCATCTAATCCATATTAATTCAAGTGAGGTGGAAGATGACGTGGTGAACATTCTTAGAATATTTTTTCTTAGGTTGCCATGTCATTGAAACTCCGTTAGGTGATTTACCAGTAAAATCTAAATAGAAGTTTGGTAATTAAAAACATTGATTGAAGTTTAGTACCTAAACTGCAACAAAACAAAAGTTTGTGTACCACAGATATATTTAACCTAGAAAAATGCCCTACCCTTTATTTTTAGTTATATATTTGGAAGCTGTTGATCATTTAGTTATATCGTCAATTTCTTGAATGCAGAGTTACTGCTGTTGATGGTCAGTACCAGATCGGAATCTACACAGTACGAGCTATTCAATATGGGGAGGAGATCACATTTGATTATAATTCTGTGACAGAGGTGTATATCTTTTGCCTGTCAATTTTCTTGAACCAAAAATTAAAAAATTTCATCTCGGCTTGTCTCACAATTAATGACTGCTCTCCGTATTGTAGAGTAAGGAAGAATATGAAGCATCTGTTTGTTTGTGTGGTAGTCAAGTTTGTCGTGGCAGCTACTTAAATTTGACTGGTGAAGGGGCTTTCCAAAAGGTACATGTTGCAAGTGCTTTTCTATGCAATTGTTGTGACTTTTTATCCCGAAGTTGAACTTTGGTTTTCAGCAGTTGTTCTTGTACCAGATTGAATTTCAGTGGCACTTTCCACCTTAATTTTCAAAAGTTATTTTCAATTAAACTAGATATATTACTGTTTATCAGGTGCTGAAGGAGTGGCATGCCATGTTGGAGCGACATCATTTAATGCTTGAAGCTTGTGAATTAAATTCTGTATCTGAAGAAGATTATCTTGACTTGGGGAGAGCTGGATTGGGTAGCTGTTTGCTTGGTGGGTTGCCAGATTGGGTGGTTGCATATTCTGCTCGTCTGGTTCGTCTTTGCTGCTATTTTAAACTTGTGATTTACTTTTTCCTTATGGAAAAATATATTGAACTGCTCTATTTATTTCACTTTTCTGACACATCCATGTTTATGAAGGTGCGGTTCATTGATTTGGAGAGAACAAAGCTTCCAGAGGAAATTTTAAGGCATAATTTGGAAGAAAAAAGGAAATATTTTTCAGATATATGTCTTGAGGTTGAAAAAAGTGATGCTGAGGTTCAGGTAAGTGTGGCGTGCGCATGAGTATACACTTGCAAAGTTTTCTCTTTGAGGGAGTATGCTTCCAGGTGCTTTCTGGATACTTATCTTGCATGTTTTGTTATGGAGCAGGCTGAAGGTGTCTACAACCAGAGGCTTCAAAATTTGGCAGTAACTCTTGACAAGGTTAGTACCTTCTTTCAATTGATATGGGAAAACAATTTTTTTTCTATGTTTGTACGCCCTCATCTATGAGTGGGATAACAGTACTGTGCACCATGCAAAGCTTTTTGAGATTTTGCCAGATTATAGATTTTGGACCTGAAGTTAAATTGTGGAAAATGATGATAATTTTGCGTTTTGATTGTTTTATTTATTGATGATATTTTGTGCGTTGCTATGATTATTCTCATCTTTAATATTGTATGCAGGTGAGATATGTAATGAGGTGCTTGTTTGGTGACCCAAAGAAGGCTCCACCTCCATTGGAGAGACTGAGTCCTGAAGAAACTGTTTCTTTCCTCTGGAAAGGGGAAGGATCACTTGTTGACGAGCTTCTTCAGTGCATGGCTCCTCACATGGAAGCAGATGTGTTGAATGATCTCAAGTCCAAGATTAGTGCACGTGATCCATCAGATTCTGATAACATTCAGAAAGAACTTCAGAAATCTTTGTTATGGTGAGCACAGCCTATTTAGCTTCATTTCTATTTTTATATATTTTTTTCATGTCTATGCTTTTGCTAAAACATGCAAATAAACCTGAATATTTCTTTTGAAGGTTGCGGGATGAAGTCCGGAGCCTTCCATGTACCTACAAGTGTCGGCATGATGCTGCAGCTGATTTGATTCATGTTTATGCTTACACAAGATGCTTCTTTAGGATTCGGGTGAGCCATTTTGCTGCTAGTCTCCCTCCATTTACTTTCATAGGCACCATCTTCCTTGTAACTGGTTTTTGTCAGCACTAACACGTGTTATTTAATGTTAGACTAACTCATTGTTACATGCAGGAATATAAGACATTTACTTCTCCACCAGTTCACATTAGTCCGCTTGACTTGGGTCCCAAATATGCTGATAAGTTGGGGGCAGGTATTCATGAATATCGAAAGACATATGGTGAAAATTATTGTATGGGGCAGTTGATCTTTTGGCATATACAGACCAATGCTGAACCAGATTGTAGCCTGGCTAGGGCTAGTAGGGGGTGCTTGTCGTTACCTGACATTGGTTCCTTCTATGCTAAAGTCCAGAAGCCATCACAGCAACGAATTTATGGTCCAAAGACTGTAAAGCTTATGCTGGAGAGGATGGTAAGTATATATCTGTTGCCGTGAGTAGTTTTGATAATTTTACTTCAAGATTTTTTATCAGCATTCCTACCTTAGCTGAACTGGCTCAAAGCACCAGTTAAGTGGGGCTATCTGCTGCTTTTGCAGCATAAGTGTCAAAATACTTTTCCATATTTGGATCTCTTTTTTTGAAGTTATCATGCTGACTTATTCCCTTTTTTTTTTTTTTTTTTCAATTTTAACTTTATAGAATAGTCAAAACAAATGAATGCGCAAGTGATGTTCACATATGCCTTAATTTTTGGGCTTGATATGGTTCGGGCTGTATCAGAAAAAATCCATGTTTTGCAATGCAAGAAACCTGAAGAAACCAAGTTCAATCGTGTGATATGGTCAAACATGGAAAATAACATGATTTTGTAATCTTCTGTATATGTGCTGTGTGGTGCCATGAACTTTTATTGATTTCAGTTTAAGAAATTTGACAGTCCATGGTTTAGCTGGAGATGGGTTTCTAGTTGATTGATGATGTGCCATAGCAGTTTATTGTTTTGTTATTTGATTGACATGATTGCTAATTGGCTGCTGGATATTTACAGGAGAAGTATCCTCAGAAGCCATGGCCCAGGGATCAAATATGGTCGTTTAAGAGTTCTCCAAAAGTTATTGGCAGCCCAATGCTTGATGCTGTTTTGAGCAACTCTCCTCTAGACAGGGAGATGGTGCATTGGTTGAAGCACAGACCCACAGTATACCAGGCCTTGTGGGATCGGTGAACCATTTTTCCAGCATAAGGAAAGCTGCAGGGGATATATTTTTAGGCACACAACACTCTATTTGGTTTTGGAATGCTTTCTCAAGTTTAGTTGGCAGCTGCCCCTTTTAGCGTGGGAGTTGGTTTGTCATTCCAAAACACGCATTCCTTCTGCTGCTTCCTCTTCATTCTTCTGTACAGCTTTGTTCACCCTTGATTTTCTTTTTTCCTTTGTAATTTGTAATTTGTAATTCATTAAAATGGTAGCAGGGCATTTTTTTTTCTTATTGCTAATTTAAGTGAAAATATGGAAAGAAAGCAAAATGTTGAAATCCTTGTGCACTTGCGCCGATCTCTGGTTTTGGTTTTGTCGTCTCAGCGAAACCCAGTTTACTTCTGGGATTCAAGGTACAATGTACAGATTACAAATTGCATAGAGTGATTCCCAGCTGCCGGTTTTTACATTGCACAAAGAATGACAAAGGCAGTAAGGCGCCAAGGAGGAGCAAAGCAAATACATTTTGTTCATAATTAATTTGATTAAAAAGTTTCTCAAAAAAAAAAAAAATGATTAAAAAGGCCATACACCCATACATATCAAAGCAAACATGGGATGCAGGATGCTATTTCTTTTTAAACAACATAATAATTATATATGCTATTTCTTTTAAAACAACATAATATATATATATATATATATGTCAAAATGGGATTACAAGACGGGCACACACTGGACAAAGACAACAGAATCGTCACACGACATCAGAGGCAGTAGCAGCAGCACCTGTCGCCTGTGCTCTCCCCAAATCATCATTGATTCCTGTGTCGCCGCCTACAACCATCCATCATCATCCTTTGCATGTTGTACCATCTCCATCGCTCCAACCTATATCTTGTTAACACGTGTTCCCTCTCTCTCTCTGTTTGCTTTATTAAATCCCTTTCTATTCATAAAAACAAGAAAACGCCAGACTTTTCGGCAATTCCTCTCTAATCTATTTGATCTCAAATGGACAGAGATTTGAAGTCGAGCTTTGCCTTAAGAGGCAGAGACGCCTATACTACACCTCTTGTGTTTCCAGCCATCTCCACTGCCCATGGTGGTGGTAGTGGTACTGCTGCTACTCTTGATGATCATGAAAATGCGTACGAATCTGCTTTCTTGGATCGGCAAACTCTAGTTCCCTTACCTTCAGATTTCTCCATCTCAACGTCCCCTTCTCTTTCCGATTACCATTACAACGCCACCGTTTCTCCTCCAGCTTTCTCCTTATTCGCTGAAGATGTCACCTTCATGGACAACAACTCCTCGGCTTCCCAACATCAACTCCTTATTCCCTCTCTCGATACCCTCAAAATACCCAAAAAAGAAACAGCTTACTCTCTCGACCAAGACTCAACATTTACCAGAACAACCACCACCACCACCACCACCACCGAGTTAACTCAGCCATTGGACTTCTTCCCCATAAACAGTTACCTCCCTCAGTCTCATCTTCCCTCACTCAATGAGTCACCCAACTCTTTTGACTCGGTACTTTTCACCAATCTCCACTCAAATTATACCTACAACAGCCAAACGTTGAACTCTGTAGTTGAAGGTTTCATCTCAAACTATAACAACGGCAGCCCACAAACGTTGAACTCTGTAGCTGAAGGTTTCAATGTTCTCTCGAGTAATGCTTCAACTTCTCATGGAAAAAACAAGAAAAAGGATACGGAAAAGCAACGCTGCAGGCGAAAGATGAGTGATAAGTATCACAGCTTACAAAAGCTGATGCCTTGGGATAAAAAAGTGGACACCTCTACTATGCTTGCTGAAGTCTATAACTATATTAAGTTCTTGCAAGCCCAGGTTAAAGCTCTTCAAACCATGCCAATTGAGTGCGACTCATCAACTCCTAATCTCAACACTGATCGTTATGTTTGTCCTCTTGGTAGCATGTTTGGGGCTATGGGTATGTTGACTCGGCAGCAGCTTCTGAAGGTTCTTTTGAATGCTCCTGAGGCTCAAACCAGACTTTACTCTCAAGGGTGCTGTGTCTTTTCTATTGAACAGTTGGCTGCTTTAAAGAAACTTTCTGAAGCAAGGGCTGCTGCTGCGCTTCACCAGTTGATGATGTTTAATTAGCAAACTACTCCTGGCCTCGGAATGGTATGTTTTCTTTCAATCGAGGGTATCTTAAACATGGTTGGTTAAGCATTTTTCATTATGTGAATTAACTTAGATGAGTCCGTACAACCCAGAGAAGCAGAGAACAAGAGTAGTATAAAAAACATTTTTTTTTTTTTAATGGAACTGATTGAGTTAACTTATGATGTTTTTTTTTCTTGTTGCGATCTCAATGTGAATGTCTCTGTGATATTTTCTTTATTTTACTTGCTGCTGCTGCTGATCTCAATGTGTGTGTATTTTTAATTCTTTAGTTTTTAGATTTTACTCTGTATTATGTGCATGTATTATACAGCTGTGCAACAAAAACACCAAAGTTTGCCTGTGAGCTGGTTGGTCTCTGTGTATTGAAAAATGGAGACATTATAAAATTTCTATCAAATATGACGCTCGTAAAGGGTAAGTTTAGTGTTGGCAATTGGAGGTCATGAATGGAAGAATATCTCCAATGCTCTTTAAAATATAAAAAGTATTTTAAAATATAAAGAGTAAATAATTTTATTTAAATTCAATACACTCTTTATATTTCATTCTTCATTTTATTTTATCTTAAAATCATTTAATTTTAATTTTTTTCTTCCTTTTTTTTTTTTCTATCCAATGCACTCTTTATAAGAAAAGAAACCAATAGAAAATAAAGATATGTATGGAAAAAAAAAAGTGTATTAATTAACCCTTGTACAGGGAGTCAAAATTCACTATTTAATCTATATTTTAGATTTAGAGAGTGAGTTGGAGTACTATTTTTTACAATCACTCTTTATAATAAAAGAGTTTAGGTTAAGAGCATCTCCAATAGTATTCTTTATTCTAAAGGGTATCTTTTGCACAATAAAGAGCAGGCAAAACCCACCCTAAGGCCCCTAAATTTATCAGTTTTTTAGCTTTTAGCCCCTAAAGTTTCATTTTGTATAGGCCCTCGAACTTAATGCGTTTAAAGTTTTAAACCCTTATGTTAATTTTTTAATAAAATTTATTTTCTTTTGGTCCCTGAAGTTTTATATTTCTAACATTCATACCATTTTTTACCTTTTAACACTTATATCACTTTTAAAAAATTTTCACAAATAAAAAATAAATTTACTTATTTTAATTTCTAATATTTTAAATTAAACACATAAATTTATATACATTTTTAAATAATTTTAAATTTTAAAAATAAATAAACAAGTTAATGTTAATATAAAAAAATTATAATAAAAATGT